>QRDG01000086.1:0-273473 GCA_012064385.1 Puccinellia tenuiflora
CGATGACGCTGACGGAAAGTGATACTTTCTTGGCCTTTTTAGATAGGCCGGTCTCGGACGCTTGAATGTGATTGCTCCCTACAATGTAGTATCGTAGGAGGCCAAGGAGATGCGGCGGCGTGTAGGTATCGTCCAGTGTAGGAGGATCAAAAACAAGATCTTGCCGGGATTGCAGAGACAGTTTCACCCTCCCAATGAACGTTTCCATGTCAGAGGCTTGGGCAGGAAGCTCATGAGCTTTTCCACCACCACCCAAGGGAGCTGGTTCTCAAGCAGCACAATGTCGCTGAAGATCGGGCGGTCCATGGAGCTAAAGCACTCCTCAATGACGGATCCACATCCACTATGGTCCCATCATCATCGTCATCGCAGTCTCTGCACCAAAATAGCATATACTGGAGCAGAAGCAGCCATCGTAGAACATCATAGGCTTGAAGTCGTCGTCGCCGAAAGCCCGCAGCTCGTCCTCGTCGTAGCGGCTACGGGCCTCATCAGCGACTTCGCAGACCGCCCCATACACCTCCTCGACGGAGCGGCCCGAGTCATTGATGAAGTGCCAGGCGGCGACATGCTTGGTGCTCTCCATCTGCCGGAGGGCCGGGGTCTGGCCGTGGTGGTAAGGGCCAATGGACACGACCTTGGGGGCAGCATACTGCACGGCGAGATCTTCCATGCTTGGAGGGAACAGGTGGATCTTCGTTTCCATCTGGTCATGTTCATCCTTGAATGATTGTGCTGCTTGCTTGAACACTTCGACCGCATACTGATGGCCACTACTCTCCTCAACCAGCTTCAGCTGCGGCCTTCTGCTAGAGCTAACGACCAGATCGCTGCGGCCTGCAGGAGCAGCAACTGCCATCTCCAAAGGGAGGCCAGGAACCCATACAGTTGGTTCCATGGCCGGCCTCCCCTCCCAATCAGCCAAGGCCAGCTGATAATCGCAAGGCATTTGCATGTCAACGAGAGAAGTGGAAACTAACAAAAGAGAAATCAGCTATCCTCTGGGAAGAGGAGGTCGTTCCTCTTTATAGACCAACCGGCTACATTGTTTTCTCTAAATTTTTTTCTCATTGAAGATTAACACGGCAGTATATAATATCAATGAAAAAGGAACGATGTCCCGGCCACTGGATGCCATTGCTAAGCAAGTTCGACCAGGATAATACTCACATGCAGGTCTCATCAACTAAGTAAACATAATATATGTGTGTTGCATAACAGAAGAAATTTTCAGCTTTTTCAACGTGCAACACAACCTGGAGGACCCTTTTCAACTTTATGATGATTTAGATACTATTAGCCTTTGTAATGTCATTTACAAGGTTGTTTCTAAACTCCGGCCTCTATTAAAAGAAATCATCAAACTATGTTTTTTTAATATAAAGCAAATTATGTATTTGATCGGTTAAAGAAAATTCCTTAGAACAAATAAAAGAGATGAATCCAACATAGAAATGGAGAGTTGTTGTATTAGTACAGAGAATGGAGACCAAAGCAAACATCCACATGCGAATGTGCAAACACACTGGAAGGTATGACATATTCAACACTCACGCAAGTATATTTATTTAGAAACAGTGGCCTATTTAACTATATATCTCAATTCTCAAGTATCACTAACGGCATAAAAGAAGGTAACTCACGAGTGGAAGTACTGGGCAACAACAGTGTTTAAAGTTTGAATCTCCCCTCTTGGAAAATTTTGAAACAGTGGCCATCTCAAATGGGCCATCACATGAATCACACGGCATTTGCATCCAACAATCAGTTCTGCTGCAAAAGATTTGTGTTGCAAAGAGAAGCAAATTAGGTAATTGCATAAAGGGATATGTTACACGAGATATCATCAGTATCATCAGGCCACACTATGTGACCATCATTATTATATCACCATACAAAAACAGAAATTGTTTGACTGATAGCATACAAACTTCCAGAAAAAAAGGATTCACATTCCTAAAAAATGCATAAACTATGGCTGCAACATTTCAACTCATCAGAAATCTCTATCAAGGTGTCATCTCAGGAACAAATTGGTAATATAAATCACGATCAGCTGTCTCAGCAATACAATTTTAAATCTACTCTGAAGCAAGCTTTATCAAAAGCAAGGGACACCCAATCATCATCCTCTTATGTCGTAAGGTACCATCTGTTGCCAAAAGCAGAATCTTGAATTATCAATTCAAATCACCTCGCTGCAAGAAAATATTTAATCAAATTAGTTGTAAGCAACTGTTACAATTCAGAGAATCAATGATGATCTAATTTTCAAATCCATTAATGAATGAACCGAAACGAAGTGACAAATCATCAGTAAATAAATACGGATTAATATACACACGCACACTATCTGAGAATTGAGAAGGACAAGAGTCAGCAATGATTGTGTTGGGAATAGTCCCACCTCGCAAAGCAAGGGAGCTGGGCACCAGCTTATAAGGCTGGGCAAACCTCACCCTTTACCTGCGGGTTTTGGGCTGAGTTAGGCAGGTGCTTGTAAGGCTGGTCAGTTGGGCTTCTCTCGCCTACATCAGAGCCCAGGTGTCGGCAGTTGGGCTGGCTGTGGACCGTGTGTGCTCGGGCTGGATCCATTCCGCGAGGGCTTGATCCATTCCGCGAGGGCTTGCAGCGGTTCCCGAAGCGGTTCCCGGACTGACTGCCTGCGAGCTGGGACTAGGGGGAGAATGTTGGGAATAGTCCCACCTCGCCAAGCGAGGGAGCTGGGCACCAGCTTATAAGGCTGGGCAAACCTCACCCTTTACCAGCGGGTTTGGGCTGAGTTAGGCTGGCCAATTGGGCTTCTCTCGCCTACACCTGGGACGCGATCGAGGACGACGGTGTCTCCCGGCGCGAGGACAAGCAGGCGCTCGCAGCGCTGCTCCGCTCCACACCGCCGGAGATGCACCTGATGCTGATCGGGAAGGGCAGTGCCAAGGCGGCATGGGAGGCCATCCGCTTTCAGCACCAGGGCACTGATCGCGTGCGCGACACTCGCTAACGTGCGACGGCTCATAACTGAGTTCGAGTCGATCGTGTTCAAGCCCGGTGAGCGGATCGAGGACTTCGGCATGCGCATCTCCAACCTGGCGTCAACGCTGCGCTCCTTCGGCGACGCCTACGACGACGAGAAAGCGCAGATTCTTGTCTGTTGTTCCAGGCCGTTTCGTCCAGATCGCGTTCTCGATGGAGACGATGATGGACCCAGCCACTCTCACTGTCGAGGAGGTCGTGGGCCACCTGCGTGCTGTCGAGGAATGCCTTGATGGCGAGCCGGGCGGCACGAGCGCCGGCGGCCAGCTGCTGCTGACAGAGGAGCAGTGGGAGGTGCGCAAGAAGAAGCCCAACGGCGGGAGTACCGCTGGAGGTGGCGGTGGGCGTGACCGCGGTCAGGGCTCTGGCTCGCGGAAGACCGATCCACCTCCAAAGAAGGGCACGCCACCATCCGCCGGCGGCGATGATCTTGATCGCAACAAATGTCGCTACTACGGCAAGAAGGGACACTAGGCCCGGGAGTGCAGGAAGAAGCAACGCGACGAGGCGGCGCCGGCAGCCCACCTCACGCAGCACGAGGACGACGAGGAGCCCGACCTTCACATGGCCACTGTCGTGGAGATTGTCCACGGCACGACAGCCGGGCCTGTCGTGCCTGGCCCAGTGGTGGCCGCCTCACTGCTGACGGGGGAGCACGTCTTCCTCAACGAGGAGCGCGCATGCGTCGTGCTCCGACGTGCGCCAAACGACGTCGACCCCGCCTGGTACCCCGACACGGGGGCCTCAAACCACATGACTGGTGACGAGGCTGTCTTCGCTGAGCTGGACCGTGCCGTGTCAGGCAAGGTGCGGTTCGGGGACGGCTCCGTCGTCGACATATGCGGGCGCGACATCGTCCTGTTCGCCATCGACGACGAGCGGCACCACGAGCTCGCAAACGTCTACTGGATACCGAAGCTGAAGTCCAGCATCGTCGGCATCGGCCAGCTGGATGAGCTCGACTTCCCCACCCACGTCGAGCACGGCTTCATGACGGTGCGGGACCAGGACAAGTTGCTGATCGCTAAGTTCCCTCGCACCAAGAACAGGCTGTACGTAGTACATCTGAAGATTGTGCAGCCTGTGTGCCTGGCGGCGCACACCGACGACGAGGCCTGGCGCTGGCACGCGCGCTTCGTACACCAGAGCTTTGACAGCCTCCGGAAGATGTCCAGGACTGGCATGGTGCGCGGGCTCCCTGTGGTCGACCACGTCGAGCAGCTGTGCGAGGCCTGCATCGCTGGCAAGCACCGGCGCGCTCCGTTCCCGAAGGCGGCAAAGTTCCGTGCCACGGCGCCCCTCGAGCTCGTGCACGCAGATCTGTGCGGGCCTATCTCGCCACCAACACATGGAGGGGAGAAGTACTTCCTCCTACTCGTCGACGATTTCAGCCGCTTCATGTGGATGATCCTGCTCAAGTCCAAGGACGAAGCAGCGGCGGCAATTCGTCGCTTCCAGGCAGAGGCGGAGAAGGAGTCACGACAGCCGCTCCGAGTGCTTCGCACGGACCGCGGCGGCGAGTTCACTGCGATGGATTTCGCTGAGTGGTGCGCCGAACGCGGCGTCCAGCGGCACCTCACTGCCCTCTATTCTCCTCAACAGAATGGGGTAGTGGAGAGGAGGAACCAGACGGTCGTCGGCGCCACGAGGAGCATGCTCAAGGCCATGTCCGTGCCTGCAGAGTTCTGGGGAGAAGCTGCGATGACCGCAGTGTTCGTGCTGAACAGATCCCTGACGAGAAGCCTCGATGGCAAGACTCCATTCGAGGGCTGGTATGGCCGCAAACCAAATGTAAACTTCCTGCGTGTATTTGGTTGCAGGGCCTACGTGAAGGAGGCGAAGCCAGGGCTCAAGAAGCTCGACGACCGCTCATGCCCGATGGTGATGATCGGCTACGAGCACGGGAGCAAGGCCTATCGCCTGTATGATCCAACAAAGAAGAGGCTCGTTGTCTCCAGGGACGTCAACTTCGACGAGGGCACCAGCTGGGACTGGGGGGAGCACGGCGGCGGCGCGTCCACGTTCATCGTCGAGAACTGGACCATGCCGATGGCGGCATCGAGCGTGCCAGCTACGTCGTCGTCTCCGGCTCCAACTCCTCCGTCTCGGGCCACATCCGTGGCTGATGGGCCATCGAGCCCAGTCAGGCCCATGACTGTGAGCGAGGCCCAGCCCATCCGCTTTGTGTCTCCACCAGCTGAACAAGACGAGGATATCCTCGACGCTGACGCTGACCCAGACGGCATCCTCCGCTACCGCCGCGTTCTCGATCTGGTTGATCCCGACGTGGAGAATCCAGGGCGGGCGGAGCGCCTCCTACTCACCCCCACTAGCGAGCCGTCGACGCTCACCGAGGCTGAGGGCGATAAGGACTGGAGGCTGGCGATGGTCGACGAGCTGGCCTCGATCGAGCAGAACTCCACCTGGACGCTGGTGGACCTGCCCGCCGGCCACAGGCCCATAGGCCTAAAGTGGGTCTACAAGCTGAAGCGCGACGCCGACGGCATCATCCTCAAGCATAAGGCCAGGCTCGTCGCAAAGGGCTATGTCCAGCGGCCAGGGCGACTTCGATGAGGTCTTTGCCCCTGTCGCGCGCCTGGACTCCGTCAGGCTTCTGCTCGCCGTTGCTGCTCAATTCCAGTGGCAGGTGCACATGGATGTGAAGACGGCGTTCCTGAACGGGGAGCTGGGCGAGGAGGTGTACGTGACCCAGCCGCCAGGATTCATCGACGGCAAGAATAGCAGCAAGGTACTGCGCCTCCACAATGCGTTGTATGGACTTCGCCAGGCCCCACGCGCCTGGAACACCAAGCTCCACGCCGTCCTGGTGTCGCTCGGGTTCGAGCGGAGCGCCTCCGAGCACGTTGTGTACACCCGTGGCAAGGGCAAGTCGCGGCTGCTGCTTGGGGTCTACGTCGACGACCTCGTCATCACCGGTGCGTGCACCACGACGATCTCGGATTTCAAGCTGCAGATGTGCGACAGGTTCAAGATGAGCGATCTTGGCCTGCTCACTCTGTACTTGGGCATCGAGGTGTCACAGAAGCCCGGCCACATTACTCTGAAGCAGAGTGCATTCGCTGCCAAGCTCCTCGAGAAGGCAGGAATGGCGGATTGCAATGGAGCACAAGTGCCGATGGAGCCAAGGCTGAAGCTGTCCAAGCAGAGCTCCAATCCACCGGTCGACGTCACGCTCTACCGCAGCATCGTCGGCAGCCTTCGTTACCTGGTACACACGAGGCCCGACATCAGCTTCGCCGTCGGCATGGTGAGCCGCTTCATGGAGGCGCCCACCACTGAGCACATGAGTGCTGTCAAGCACCTACTCCGCTACGCCGCTGGGACAATTGACATCGGCTGCTCCTACACCTCAACGCCTGGTGGAGCTCATCTGATCGGCTACAGCGATGCAGACATGGCTGGCGACATCGATGACAGGAAGAGTACCTCAGGTACACTCTTCTTCTTCGGTGATTGTCCGGTGTCCTGGCAGAGCCAGAAGCAGAGGGTGGTGGCGATGTCATCCTGCGAGTCTGAGTACATTGCAGCGGCAACAGCAGCTTGTCAGGGAGTCTGGCTAGGACGTTTGCTCGGTGATCTGCTAGGGACTGATCCTCTGGTCACCGATCTACATGTGGACAACAAGTCCGCAATTCAACTCATCAAGAACCCAGTGTTCCACGACCGTAGCAAGCATATTGAAGTGCGGTACCACTACATCAGGAACTGCACTGAGAATGGCACTGTCGTGGTTCAGTTTGTTGGCACTGAAGATCAGCTCGCAGATATCCTTACAAAGGCTCTGGGCCGTGTTCGTCTCCAGCTGCTCCGTGAGAAGATCAAGGTCGTCAAGGTTCAGTAAGCGCACTGCATCTGCCTTAGGGGGAGATTGTTGAATAATTCAGTGCAGTGCTAGTGTAGAATTTGTTTTTCGTCAGACATAAGCAGGCTAGCTGCAGTAGTTTCAGTTTTCAGACTAGTTTCAGTTAGCCGTTTTGATTCAGTCAAAATTAGACTTGGTCTAGCTTAGCTGCTTTGGATACTCGTGGGGATGGACACGACCTGTTCGTGCAGCTAACTTGTAGGATTGATGGGTCTGAGCAGGTAGTGGGATGGCACTGCCCTGTAGGCTCGGGTGTTGATCCTATTTTCTAGCCTTTTCAGTTGTAAGCAGTGAGCATAAATAGATAAGGAGAAAACAGAAAAGGTTGCAAGTTTTACGCAACACAAAACACCTGAGTTCCTTGTTCTCTAATCTGTGCGTGTGTTCTTGTTCGACTTTTTTTTAGAAATAAAGGGCCTCGCCCCGGTTCCATTTCAGAGAAAAGAAACCAACATGTCTTACAACAGCATTACAACAATTCTAGAACGATATAAGCATCGCCCCAGAAACTAGAAAGGAAAATACAAAGAGATGATTCTCTGAAGCTAGTGCTCAAAGAACATCAGCCCAACGAGGTAGGACACAGATAGCTTGCAGCACTAACGAGGAGGGATCGTCGGCATCGTACGGATGGTCTCCGCACCAACACCCACGGCCGCGCCATGTCCCTAGAGGGAGCGTTGCCACCAGCTCCGGCAGCGCACGAGCGCCCCAGCTGGACGCCGAGAAGAGCAGCATTGCTACCGGGGGTACGCCCCAGCACCAACCTTGACATCGCCGACATGGGACTCCACGAGCAACCCGGACAGAACCTCCAAGGAGGGGACGACGACAGAACGCCGCTACTGCCTGCACTAGCAAGCTAGAGCTAGGGTTTCCCCCGTTGCTCGGGAGGGGGCATGTCGGAGAGAGCCTAGATGACGCCTCCAAGGAGGTGACGGCGCCCGCAGGCGTCGCCGTCATCCCGCAGCTGCAAAGGGATTTCTCCCGGCCCGTCAAGGCCCGGCTTCACTGGCAACTGCACCTCCCCAGCTCGCCATCGTGACCAGCGGGCCGACCCCCTCCGGCAGAGAAGGAGGCCACCACCACCATGCCCAGGGCCGAAGCCCCCGGCGTCCTCGCGATGCGGGCGTAGCCCAGGATCTGCACGCGAGCCGTCGTCGTGGTCGAGAGCACGCAGCGAACAGAGGCAATTGCGGCCCGTCCGAGCCCATCTGGGCCCAGAACGGACCCACCGCCGTCGCCGTCCGCAGGTGCGCCTCCCACCGCCGCTGGCCGCCCAGCCTGGCCGCCGCCGGCCCGCATCAGTGCCGCAGATCAGCCAGGACGGGAGCTGCCGCCGTGATCCAATCGTGGCCGAGGAGAACGCCGCCGCCGCCGCCACGCCACACGGGCCTTGCCCTGCGACGCCTCCGGGAGGAGGGGCCTCCCCGGTGCGGCGCAGCACCGCCGCACGGAGGAGGAGAGTCGGGGGTTTCGTATCGTCTACGCAATGCTTAATGAATTATTGTCTTGCTCTGTCTAGATCCTTTCAGGGATCACAGATTGCAGGACTGCTGCAAGGGCCATGCGGTGAGCGTGCATGAGGAGAGTGACCCGGGCAGCACCAGCCTGGCAGTGAACTCAGCCGGGTGATGGGGCAGATCGGACACAAGAGGATGCGGCACACTGGAAATGGGGGCGACGGCTGATAGGGACTGCTGCTGGGTAGGCAGGATAAGGAGAAGTACACCGGCGCATCAAGTGGCATAGTCGTTACAGGCTAGATCAAAGGAAGGGAGAAGGGTTACGTGCTAGGGCTAGTAGGAAAAGCAGCGGTGCCACCGGGATGACCATTTCCTGTGCAATTTGCTAGATGGGAGCATAGACTAGACGTGCTGATGTGCTGGGCTTACCTCCTGAGAGAGGGGCAGTGTTTTGACGCCTTATTCATCGTCTCAGCATCAGGAGTGAAGCTGGTGGAAGATCTAAAAACTTGCTGGACAAGCTAGATCTGGGTTAAAGTGTGGAAGAGCTCACGGAGGGGACTGGGTGGCGGGCAGTGGCGAAGGTCATCTAGAGGCATATGTTCAGCAGAAAAGCCTTTTATTCAAATATCCGCAAAGGGTAGACTTGGGTTACAGACGAGCAAGGGATTATCGTAAACATAAGCCTGCAGAGTTGTCTGATGCTGATGAGGTTGACAAGAACAAGGGTCCGGAACTGGAGGAAACACGGATTAGTGCAATGAAACTAGATGTGGAGATGGCTGAAAGGGATGCTTTGGCTAAGTTGAAGCTGGGTGATATGGAGATTAATGTGCATCCAGCTATAACATGGGCACATACAAAATCTTGTGCAGAAATATGATCATTTGTATTGTACAGAAAAGACAAGGGGTTGTTGTTACACTTCAAAAATAACTTGCTCATTTTGTCTTGTTTGTACAGAGTATACTTGATCATATTTTTGCATGGTTTTCTCCAGGTGCTCATGTTATAACATGATGCACATTTATGATTTTTTTTGAGATATTCTCAAGATGCATAATTAGGTAAACACTAAACTCAAGTTGGATGTCAAAAAACCACTTTATTTCATATACAAGCAAATTTCAAACGATTTTCTAGTTCGTTTGGATTTATAATTTACATACACATTCAGGAAATACAAAAGTTGAAGAATCATAAGTATCGATAGCTTAACTCACATTAAAGATCCAGAAGGTTTAATGGTTCTGTGGATATGAACTTTCTCGTGTGGTACGCCGTGGGTACTCAAGATGTCCAACACCTTGTGAGCCCTCCCATCAACTTCAACACATTTGATCTCAACAATCTTGAGATGGCTACATGCAAACGATTGCCCAGATAGAGTGTAACTTCTTTGTGTAACCACTGGATCTTTACGTACCTAATAAAGCACTCAAATATTTTACTACACCGATCAATCATCGATGGTGATCAACTTCAGTAACACATGGCTGTTCATCTAAAAAATGTAATACCTCTGAAAGCTGGAGAGTGAGCTTCTCCAGAATTGGTGAATATTTGAGAAAGCAACTTAACACATTGAGGTCACTATCGATGTAGGGACACCATTTGCTGAGCAATAAAGTCTTTAACTTGCTAAATGTAGGGCACAATTTTAAATCCCTGTTGACAATGAACTGTGCAAAGAAAGAAATCATTAATATGCTAAAGCTTTGTAGTACAAAATGCGATTACACCATATGATCGGGAATACAAAATCTTAGCTCAAGAAACCATACTAGAACAAACTAATGCAACAGATTTAAAACGGCTCAGTATTTATTATTGTTAACTAAACTTTTTTAAGGTTGTGTTGTATCAGGAACTTAGCTAGTACAAATTGCATTGTAGCCTGTATAAGCAACATAGTAATAACTGTCAGAAACTGAAGCAGGAACTGTTTCGGATTAAAAAAAAAAGCTGAAACAGGCGCAAGCAAGCATACCACTTTAGAATCAGCTGATAACTCCAACTCTGAAACTTCTGATAATCCCTTTAAAAGCACAGACTCGCCACGCCTATCATCAGCACCGCCGTTGGAATTATGACAACCATAACAGCTACTGTGACCGCAATCCCCAAGGTCATTCTCATTACACGAATCATGACAGCCTTCAAGTCTAACAATTGCTGAAACTAACATTGGCATGCTTTCCAGTACCGGAGCCCTACGCAATTCACCCGTTAGTTCCAGTGAAACAAGGGCTGGCAAACTGATCTGGGCGCGGAATGGATCTGTCTGGAAGAAACTGGCGACAATGGTGAGATGTTTCAAGGAAGGAGAAAAGATATTCCCGCGAATGTCGCAATCATCCATCTTGAGACGAACCAGCGCCGGACACCCTGAGAAATCAAGCGTGCTGCTGTGCACATACACCGTCTTGAGTTCCAATCTCGTTAAGTGATGGGATATGAGTGGGACATTGGGAAACCCTATAGTCTCGTAGTACTCTGGGTATCCGTAGATGGCACTGGTGGCGCGCAGCGCCAGCAGCACGCGTGGTCCGCACATCAGGGCGTGCCGGATCCAGAGGCTCAGGCGCGCCTCGTAGGCGGGGAGGAACGCCTCGAAATCGAAGTCGCGCTCGTCGAGGTCGAGCTCGAACGAGTCCAGGCGGGCGCGGGGGTCGCGGAGGAAGAGCAGGTTGTCGACGAAGTTGACGAACCACGCAGCGTTGTCGCACCCCTTGACGCCGGTGACGCGCAGGGCGGGGGCGGATTTCCAGAGGTGGCGCCAGCGCCGCCCGAGCAGGCACGTCGACACCGCTTCGTGTGCAGGGAGGAAGGAGAGCACGTGGTGGAGGAGGTCATCGGGGAGGTCGGCGATGCGGCTGGCCCCGCGGCTCGCCGTGGACAGCTTCTTCGGCTCGCGCCGCTTCAGAGACATTATGTCGAGCAGGTCGCGTGCTCCCTGACCAGGCAACGTAGTTGGATCGAAGGGCGTCGTTTGCCGGCTGGGGTGGAAACTGAAATCACTTAAGAGTCTCCGTAGCAGCAAAATTCGTTCGCGTGATTTCTAATCTAATAAATAGGATTTTGCTGTGTTGCAGCCGACTGTTTCTCATTTCAGTCACAGTCGTTTTTGTGTCCGTCCGATCTGCAGCCGTTGCCGCCGCCACGAGGGGATGAGGACTCGCGCGGACGGCTCAGGTTCCCGACGCCCGCGGAGATGGGCAGCGGCGGGCGGCGGAGCTCCACCACGCGGTACGCCGGGGAGACGGCGCCGTCCAGGCAACGTGAGCGTTGGTTCCCGGCGCCCGCGGAGATGGGCAGCGGCGGGCGGCTCATGTTCCCGGCATCCGCGGCGGGCAGCTCAGGTTTCTCGGCGCCTGCGGAGATGGGCAGCGACGGGCGGCGGAGCTCCACCGCGCGATATCCCATGGAGACGGCGTCGTCCAGGCAGCCGGAGCAGCTCCATCTCTCTCTCTCTCTCTTTGCGGCCATCTCTCTCAGTCTCTACCCCCTCTCTCTCTTTATCTCTCTGTTTTGTCATTTCTCTCTCTCTGCGGCAATCTCTCTCCAGAGCAGCTCAATTTCTCTCTCTTTGCGGCCATGTCTCTCACTCTCTCTCTCTCTTGCTTAGTCTCTACCCCTCTCTCTTTCTCTCTCTGTTATGCCATTTCTCTGTCTCTCAGGGCCGGCGGCGGGGTCGAGGGAGCCGGGCCGGAGCTGGAGGCAGCCGTCGGGAGGAGGCCGACCCAACTCGGGCTCGAGGAGGAGGAAGGGCGCCGGAGGGGGAGAGCTCGGGGACGAGGAGCAGGGTCGGGGAAGGAGGCGACGGAGAGAGGAGAGAAGGATGCGGGGGAGGCCCAAAAATTCGACTGTGACCGAAATCGAAAACAGCCGACTGATAAATAGACAGTCCCAATAAATAAAACATATAAATAGACAGAATAGAACCGGATATTATGGTATGTTTTCTGTTTTTTATTGAGGAATCTACATGTTGCATTTTACAGAAATTAAGAGTATAAACAAGTGTATGCTGGATTGTGAAAACGCAGCTTTTGTTCATGATAATTTAGACCACGCAATAATTGTGATCAAAATAATATAGTATTACTATTGAACATCATATATTTTTAAATAACATCCATGTTCCATGGAGTACATACATATCTCCTGTTATGAAAACAAAAATAGTCCTCTAAAAAGTAAAAAAAATTGGTGCCATATTTTTTACATATATCAGAAACATATTTTTCCATGAAAATTTGAATGTACCGATGGGACATGCAGGTATACAAGTGTATTTTCTCCCGATCTTTTATTGGGAGTATCATTTTTTATACAGAATGTTGCACTATATTAGTTACCAAGCATCCATACAGAGAGATTGCCTAATACATTCTGGAGTAGAATAGGAAACAACAAACTCATAAGACCTAGCTAGTACTAGAAGGACCTTGCGCGCTTTGCTGCGCCGCATATATGGCGAAGACAATTGTTCATCCATCACTTTAAAAACTTTACACAAAATATGTATGATCTCGACTGAACCTAGATTTACAATTCTTAACAGAAACCGAATATACCGAAGCTAGTAATACGAATGATAAAGAGAAAGAAGACATAAAATAATTTGGATGACAATAGTCCTATAAAAATTACTCAGCCGAATCAAAAACAAAAAAAATAGTACATAGAATTGCACTTCGTACACGTATATGCAAAGGAAATTGTTTACACATCTTCAATAGTAATACTTAACACAGTGCACAACAGGTTGATGCCTATTCGTCATGCAAGGAAAATAAGTGTTGACGTACGCACACCACAATATTTTAATTACGGGCTTCTTTGACCAATATAAATATCTAGTATTCTATTTTTTCAATGAACACAGCTGAAGAGAACCTCCGACTGTGTTTTGTAGTAAGACTACAAAACGGGTGATTTGGCAGTTGCAAACAAATATATTCTGGAGCGTGCAACTGACGTGATGTAGGAAGACTAACATCAACTTGGAGCAAATGAAAAACACCAACCTGCGAGGGAAGTATTACCATCAATTAGTAACAGAATAATGCAATTTTAGCTCGTGAAAGTAATAACCAAACATATTCACAAAAGAAACCCATACTCAAGCAAGCTAGAAAACAGATATATAAAAGTATTATTTCATCGACTAAGAATGATCATGGCCCCAATCATGTATGTATACTGATCCAGCTATTTAGGAGTTTTGCTTGCTCATCAAGAACATCTCAATTTTTCTTAAGTCTACTCAACCAATTCTTCCGTAAGAACATGTGAATACATCCACATAATTCTACTATCAAATAATTCTTCATTAAGAATGATGGTTGATTCGGTCCGGTTCGGCATGGAAATTGGAGCATTGAGTTATGTCCAGGGATCAGCCTCGGAAATAACGGTTGATTCTAACCAGATGTTAAACATTATATCTTAACTAGTATTATGAGATATAGAAAAAAGCATAAGCATCAATAGATGTGATTTAATTGTTCTGATCCATCTTTACTAGATATATAGGGATAGGGAAATATGTAACTTTTCCACATATACATGCAAATTCTAACAATTATTTTTAGTGGTTAGTTTTGGCAATTTATTTGTATCTTGGCTTCTACATAAACACACATAGACAGAATAGATTAATAGAAAAAGCATAAATATCAATAGCATAACCAATATTCCCCACAAAAATATAATGCTTAACTCACATTAAGATCCGAAGGTTTTATTATTTCCCTGGATATTGACCTTCTCACGTGGTATGCCGTAGGTACTCAGAATGTTCAAAACCTTGTCAGCCCTCCCATCAACTTCGACACATTTGATCTCAACAATCTTAAGATGGTTGCAAGCAAAAGATTGCTCTGATGGAGTGTAGCTTCTTTGTGTTTCCACTGGAACTTTAGGTACCTAGAGCACTCAAATATTGTACTACATCAATCAATCATGGATGGTAATCAACTTCAGTAACAAGGTTGTTCATCTACAAAATATAGTACCTTAGAAAGGTGGAGAGTGAGCTTCTCCAGAATTGGTGAATGTTTGAGGAAACAACTTAACACATTCAGGTCACTAGCAATGCCAGGACACCATTCGCTGAGCAATAAGGACTTTAACTTCATAAATGTAGGGCACAATTTTAAATCCCTGTTGATAATAAACTGTGCAAAGGAAGAGACCGTCAATTTGCTAGCTAAAGCTTTGTAGTACAAAACGCGATTGCAACAATATAAAATTTTCGCTCAAGAAACCATACTAGAACAAACTAAAGCAACAGGTTTAAAACTTCTCAGTATTTTATTGTTGTTGATCCTTTTCAAAATTGCCTAATGTCAAGAAGTTTGAACCTGTATGAGCAGCATAGTAATAACTATCAGAACGCTGAAGCAGGCGCAAGAAATTATACCAGTCGAGAATGAGCTGACAACTCCAACTCTGTAACTTCCGACAATCCTTTTAAAAGGACAGACTCGCCACGCATATCATCAGCACCACATTCAGAATTATGACATCCATGACAGCTACGATTACCGCAATCCCCGTAGTCATTCTTACTACAAGAATCAAGACAATCCGAATCAAGTCTAACAATTGCTGAAGCTAATAGTGGCATGCTTTCCAGTACCGGAGCCCTACGCCAAACACCTACTAGTTCCAGCGAGACAAGGCGTGGCAGACAGATCCGGGCGCGGAAGGGATCTGTCTGCAGGCAACTGGAGACAATGCTGAGATGTTTCAAGGATGCAGAACAGATATTCCCGCCAATGTCGCATCCATCCATCCTGAGATGAACCAGCGCCGGACACCCTGAGAAATCGAGCGTGCTGCTGTGCACATACACCGTCTTGAGTTCCAATCTCGTCAGGTGATGGGATATGAGTGGGACATTGGGAAACCCTAGAGTCTCGCCGTCGTCCGAGTACTCGTAGATGCCATTGCTGGTGCGCAGCGCCAGCAGCACGCGGGGTCCGCACATCAGGGCGTGCCGGAACCACAGGCTTAGGCGCGCCTCGTAGGCGGGGAGGAACGCCTCGAAATCGAAGTCGCGCTCGTCGAGGTCGAACTCGAACGAGTCCAGGCGGGCGCGGGGGTCGCGGAGGAAGAGCAGGTTGTCGACGAAGTTGACGAACCACGTAGCGTTGTCGCAGACTCGCACCCCTTGACGCCGGTGACGCGCAGGGCGGGGGCGGATTTCCAGAGGTGGCGCCAGCGCCGCCCGAGCAGGCACGTCGACACCGCTTCGTGCGCGGGGAGGAAGGAGAGAACGTGGTGGACGAGTTCATCGGGGAGGGCGTCGATGCGGCCGGCCCCGCCGCTCGCCGTGGACAGCTTCTTGTTCTCGCGCCGTTGTAGAGACATTACGTCGAGCAGGTCGTGTGCTCCCTAGTTGGGTCGAAGGGCGCCGTCGGCTTTGTCAGCTGGGTGGGCCGGAAACTGAAATCAATTTGGATTCGAGTGTTTCCGTAGCAGCAAAATTGGTTCGCATGATTTCAATCCAAAACATGTAAATAGAAAGAATAGGACCAGGTATTATGGTATGTTTTATGTTCTTTATTACTGCGGAATCTGGGGGTCTATAGCCTGCCTAAATGAAAAATAATCCAATGAGACCAGATCTATATGCCGATTAATTTAGACCCTTTAAACCACACATATTTCAAAGTATTTAGTTGCACCCACCCGTCTTAATCCATGACAGGAAATATATCTTTCTTCATAAAAAACTCAGCCAACCAAAACTATCTCATCTCAAGCACATGTTGCTGCTAAATCTATCAAAACAGTATCCACGACCACAACGTAGCAGATGCTTATTTTTTTTGAGCTTGTCCTAGGAGGAACTAGGGACAAGATTTTAACAGGTAGAAGGTGAGGCTCGAACTCTGGCTAGTTTGCTCACCACTCATGTGCTAGCAAGTAAGACCCAGAGTCTTTCTCTTACCACGCTGATTATTGGGTGTAGTAAAATACATACGGTAGTAGCCGTGTAGCCACCATAGCTGGAAGAAATTAATCAGAACTTCTTCACTGCTACTTAATTTTTTTCGTAGTCCACTATATTAATTTCTTCGATTGTGAAAACATAATTTTTTCTCTAGAGAAATAAAAATCCAGACCATATGTGTGATCAAAACAAAAATACAATTACAATCAAACACTATATTTGAAAAAAATTAGCATCCGTCTTCTTGTCCTTTTTGTGCACTTAATGTTTCGTGAAGAAAATACATATGCCCTGTTATGGAATAAATAATCTAAAAAGTAAAACTTTAGCTCAATTCTTTCACGCATATTTTTTTACAAACAATGTATCCATGAAAACTTGAATGTACCCAAAGGACATGCACGCATACAGTTCTATTTTATAGAGGTTTTTTTATTGGGAGTATCATTTCTTTCACCCCGAGGACAGCATGAGGGGTACTCGGATACTTACTTTTTTAATTCAAGTTATGCGGTAGGTTTTCCCGCAGCATAAATCTTATAAATATTTGGAAAATTTATAGTACAACGTTATTGGTTACAAGTTAAGCACCAAGACTATTACAAAGCTGCAAGCTCCTAAACTAGCATACAAATAATTACATATGCCTTTTTAGTTGCTGTCATCGGACCAAAATAACGAACATCGACCCGGAACCGGCCTCTACCAGGAAAAAAAAGGCATAACTCTAGACTCAAGTCAGGTGAACCTGCAAAACCGGCATATTTCTTGCCTAATCTCGAGCGGACGCCCCATCGGAATCCAGAGTGAGTCCTTTTAACCGTTGGTTAGATGCAAAAAGATGTTTCAAACTAGCTCCCATATTGACATGTTCTGAACTTTTTCGTCGGTAATAGCCAGATTGTTGATACTTACTTGTTGATTTAATATAATAGGTTAGTTGTGTGAAATCTATTTTGGTTCATAGGGGTAGATGTACCCACTACCAAAAAAGAGCATTTCAAAATGTCAAATAATTTGGAAAAAAATTCGGGTGCATATACGAACATTCTATGTTCGCACACAAAGTTTCACGAATGATTTTTTTGTGCCTTGTGCAAAGAAGACAATTTCCGGTGCTACAAAATGAGTTTTGGCGAGACATTTTATTATTATTTTTGCACAAGCCACAAAATTATCTTTTTTTCACAAGCCTTTGTGCACATACATAGAAACTCCGGATGTACACCCGAAATTTATGTTCCAATTTTTTTAAAATTTTGAAATATAATTTTCATAACAGGTGTATCTAGACGTACGAGCCAAAACACCGTCTCCGTAGTTATTTTATTCTAATGCAAGACTCTATGATAGTAATTTTAATTTGAGCCATGAAACCATGTCTTAATTGTCGGAAACACTTGAATACCAGCTCTCTAACGCTGCATAACATTGCAATGCCTGTAACATGTAGAAAATCATATGATAAATATGCACGGTAACTATTCGTTGTTAATCTGGTACTATCATCTGAGAGTTTAGGCGACGGAAATTTTTTATCGAAACATAACAACATGGATTCTAGTTTTGAGGCCTTCTTCATGATGAACTCGGCAGTTTACATTGATGTAAATGGAACATTGGTTAGATTAATACATAGTACGTTATAAAATCATTCATTTTAGTTTTTTTGATTTAGCAATTGATATGATGAACTGAGTCTGAGGTAGCACATTTACAACATGGACTAATTAGAAGTTCACATAAATAAATATGAAAATCGCAACGAGTACTGATTAAAAATCGTATTCTCCCCCTCTGTCAATCAACCAACAATAATCCATACAGTTGCTTTGGACGATAGGGGGCAGTTAGCTAGCAATAATCCTACCAAAACGTTGTTCAAAACTCGAGAGCTAGGAACAAGTATACGAAGAAACATATATGGTCCAGAATGAAGATAAGAGTAACTAGCTTGGGACGATATGACTTATGAGGCAGCTAGGTAGGTGCTACCAGTTCAATCACTACGGGAAACGCACGAGACGCCGACGGCTTGTCGTCGGTGTATAGATACGCCGATGGCAGTCGTCGGCGTTTTCGCCCGTCGGTGTACGTGGTGTGGGCCCCACAAGACAGCATCCTACCGTTTCCGTCAGAGCACCATAAGCCGACGGCCTATGAGTGCCGATTTTTTTTATTTTTTTTAATTTTTTTTTGAATTTTTTTAATTCTTTTTATTTGTATTTCGAAATTTTCAACTTAGTCACATACTTAATCCTTAATTGCACACTTAATTATAGGTCAAAGTACTTATACATGGTCAAACTTCCCGTTCGGTCACCCATCCTCCAGTCCGAGCACGCTTAACTTTTGAGTTCCTTTCAAATGAGCTTCCAAATGAGAAATTAGAACTTACTGATATTACTACCATATCAATCATATTAACCCCTCGGTTATGATGTTACACTTTTTGTTGTTTAAATTTTAAAAATTTGTTTGAGTAAAGTAACAATGATTATGTAATACTCCCTCCGTATCAAAATATAAGATGTTTTAGCATTTCTCTTTCCATCCGTATGTAGACATGTTTTAGTGTAAGATTCATTTGAACCTTGCACTAAAACATGTCTAGATACGGATGGAAAAAGAAATGCTAAAACATCTTATATTTTGATTAGGGGGGAGTAGTATATTTCGAATAAATAACAATAAAATGAATTTTACTTTATTATTTTCCTTTTTACATTTAATATGGTATAATTCATATTTTTAAATCCGTAAATCGAAATTTGACAAATTAAATACCTAAATCGATAAGAAAAATGAGAGGAATTCAAATATTTCATCCATATCATCTTTTGCATCACAAAAACCTTGATAGTTATAGGAAATTAGGAAAATACTCAAAAAATGAAATCCATTTTTAATTTTTTAGTGTCAAAACAGGCTTTTTTGTGAAGCAGCTACCAAAACGGCTCACCGAAAGAGTAACATCCAAATAGGTAGAAAATAGTAGACCACCTTATAAGTTTATTTAACCCTGGGTTTGGATATAAAAACATACTTGGGTATTTCAAAGATTTCAGATAAGTTCCTGTCGATTTTGCTGGAAATGAGTCTGATTTGAACTACGAGTGCCGCATAGTTTGGTCATGATTTTTTGAAAAAATCACTTTTACATCCAAAATGTGTACTTTCTTTAGAGATCTTTGACGGTTTTTGTTGGATCGAAGTTACGGTTAGGTTTAGGTTTATCGTTAGGGTTGACGGTCTCGGTTTCGGGCTAGGGTTAGACATAACTAATTCAAAAAAATCAAAAAAAAGGAAAACCTTCACATGGCGGGAAATAGCCATCTGAACATGGGGGCATATGCCCCGTTTTGAAAAAACATATTTCCACATGCTAAAATATTTTGAAAAAAATTCCGGGCATACACATCCACATAATATGGCGGCGCAAAAAGTTTCGTCAATAAATGATCATTATTTTGGTCAATGTGAAAAAGACAAAAGAATGTCTCAAACAAGTTTTTTTTTCCAGCACAAAAATTTGTCTTTTTTGCGCCGCCAAAACAAAAGTTTTTTTTTCCACAAAACTTTATGCCGCACATATATTTAGGTGAGATGTACACATAAAATTTTATTTCCGATTTTTACACATTTTAAAACGTGTTTAAAATGCATTTTTAAAAAAACAGGGGCAGATGCCCCTGAGTGCAGAAAGTTCACTCTCTTCACATGGCATCCTTTTATGTGACCTGCCACCTGGAAAAAATTATAAACATGAGTTATGAAGGTTATAAAAAAACCTTCACAGAAATGAGCTACGAGGTACAAAGATTTATGATTTTCGACTGAAATGAGCTAGGGTATAACATTTAACATAGCAAAAAATGTCGGAATGAGGGAATATTTGACACACTGGTGTATCTTGGTTGTAGAATAGTATTGACTAAGGGGTTTAGGGTTTTCGTTGAATAAAAAACCCATTTTTCATTTTTTAGTGTCAAAACAGGTTTTTTTTGTGAAGCAGTTACCAAAACGGCTCACCGAAAGAGGAACATCCAAATAGATAGAAAATAGTAGACCATCTTATATGTGCATTTAACCTTGGGTTTGGATATAAAAACATACTTGGGTATTTCAAACATTTTCGATAAGTTCCTGTCGATTTTGCTGAAAACGGATCTTATTTGAACTACGACTGCCGCATAGTTTGATCATGACTTTTTGCAAAAATCACTTTTAGATCCAAAATGTACACTTTCTTTAGAGATCTTTGATGGTTTTTGTTGGATCGAAGTTACGGTTAGGTTTAGGTTTATCGTTAGGGTTTACAGTCTCGGTTTCGGGCTAGGGTTAGACATAACTAATTTAAAAAATGAAAAACCATCACATAGCTTCCTTTTATGTGACCTACCACCTGAAAAAAATTATAAACATGAGTTATGAAGGTTTTTATAAAAAAAACCTTCACAGAAATGAGCTACGAGGTACAAAGATGTATGGTTTTCGACTGAAATGAGCTAGGGTATAACATTTAACATAGTAAAAAATGTCGGAATGAGCCAATATTTGACACAAAGGTGTATCTTGGTTGTAGAATAGTATTGACTAAGGGGTTTAGGGTTTTCGTTGAATAAAAAACCCATTTTTCATTTTTTTAGTGTCAAAACAGGCTTTTTTTGTGAAGCAGCTACCAAAACGGCTCACCGAAAGAGGAACATCTAAATAGATAGAAAATAGTAGACCATCTTATAAGTGAATTTAACCTTGGATTTGAATATAAAAACATACTTGGGTATTTCAAACATTTCAGATAAGTTCTTGCCGATTTCGCTGGAACTGGGTCTGATTTGAACTACGAGTGCCGCATAGTTTGGTCATGATTTTTTGCAAAAATCACTTTTAGATACAAAATGTATACTTTCTTTATAGATCTTTGACGGTTTTTGTTGGATCGAAGTTACGGTTAGGTTTAGGTTTATCGTTAGGGTTTACAGTCTCGGTTTCGGGTTAGGGTTAGACATAACTAATTCAAAAAAAAAACAAAAAAATGGAAAACCTTCACATGACATACTTTTATGTGACCTACCACCTGGAAAAAATTATAAACTTGAGTTTTGGCAAATATTTCAAAAAAATGCTTCACAAAAAGGTTTATCATCTATAGACATGTATAACTTTCGCGTCAAATGACCAAGTTATGGCCATCCCCATGCCATAGTTTGTGATAATGTGTCCATACTTGACACATAGGGGTGTCTTGGTATGGAAAATATTGTTGCCAAAAACAATTTCCAAAATATTTTCGTAAATATCATTTTCCATTTTTTAAGTGTCAAAAATGACTTTTTAATTAAGCAAGTACCAAACATATGTTTCAAAATGTCATGTGCATGGTGAAAAAGATTTTATGGATGTCATATTTGGATTCCTCTCATTTTTCTAATCGATTTAGACATTTAATTTGTTAAATTTCGATTTACGGATTTAAAGATATGAATTATTTCATATTAAATAGAAAAAAGTAGACGCCGACGGCCGCCGTCGGCGTATAAAAGTAGACGCCGACGACCACCGTCGGCGTCTAAATTCAAACATACGCCGACGGCAAGGCCGTCGGCGTATCAACGTAGCGAGACGGCCGTCCCCGCTCCGTCACAGCGGGCGTTTGTATGCTGACGGCCTTCGGTACGCCGACGGCTACCGTCAGCGTATGAATATCTACGCCGACGGGTATTCGTACGCCGACGGCCTGGATCGCGGCTGCCCTAGCTCGGGTTGTACGCCGACGGCCCCGACATTTGGCTGTCGGCGTATCACCCGGCCGTCGGCGTCGTGTGCGTTTCCTGTAGTGAATCCGACGTACGCCAAATCGGCAGTGTGTCAGTGTTTGATTCGTTTTTATTTCGAATGACGATAGGATGGTTCAGTCAATGATTCGGTTTTGATCTGATGGCCGGACAGACGGTGCAATCGATCAGAGGAGGACGGTGCAACTTTTCCATAATTCTTGGCAAAAAAAAAAAAAAAAAACAGCTATGTGCCTCTTCGTGAAGTTCGGCAAATGCAGCATTCATATCATAAGATGGATGACAATTAGATTAACGGTTTAGAAGATAATTCATTTTGATTTTTTAAATGTGGAAAAGATTCCTTACATATAGCCCTTATAGGGATGGATGTTATGCAACCACCGTCGTACGTGGCCTTTTATTGAGGCACGTCCCCTTAGTATATTAATCTTTGAAAAAATTATCATCCGTCTTCTTGTTCTCTTTGTGTGCGTAAAAGTTTAGCGGGGATGGCGTTTTGGCTCCCGGGCTCATCTGCTCCCGGTATTGTTTCCGATTTTTTTAAAATACGAACATGCTTCGAAAAATTCTGAAAAAATTTGGACATGAAAATATTGAAGTATAAAACACTCGTGTAAAATTTCGACAAAAAATATCAATTTTTGCGCCCTGTGTAAAAAAGACAAATCTGTCTTTTTGAATAGTGGACTGTTCACCTATTTTGTCTGTCAGATATTTGTCTTTTTTGCACAGGGCGCAAAAATTGATATTTTCTGTCGAAAATTTACACGAGTATTGAATACATGAATATGTTTCCGCACAATTTTTTTTCAGATTTTTTTGAAGCGTTTTTAAAATTCAAAAAAATCGAAAAGGCACCCGGGTGCAGATGAGCCCGGGAGCCAAAGTGGATTTCCGAAGTTTAGCACCATTTGTCCAGACATATTTTTTATAAACCATTTTTTCCATGAGAAATTGAATGTACCCATAGGACATGTAGACATACAATTGTATTTTCTCCAAGGGTTTTTTATTGGGGAAAAATCATTTGTTTCATCCCGAGGGCACCTGCTTTCGGGTCGATTTAAATTACCCCTTTGTGACGAGCATGAGGGTAACTCAGATACTTACTTTTTACATGAAGTTATGCGGTAGGTTTTCCCACTGCATAAATCTTATAAATATTTGGAAAACTTATAGTACAAAGTTATTGGTTACAAGTTAGCACCAAGACTATTACAAAAATGCAAGCTCCTAAACTAGCATACAAATAATTACATAAGCCTTTTTAGTTGTTGTCATTGTACCAAAATAACGAACATCGACCCGGAACCGGCCTCTACCGGGGAAAATAGGCGTAACTCTATATATACTCAAGTCGGGTAAACATGCAAAACCGGCCTATTTCTCGCCTAATCTTGGGCGGACGCCCCATGGGGCTCCAGATTGAGTCATTTTCACCGTTGGTTAGACGCCAGAAGATGTTCGAAACTAGCTTCCATGTTGATATTTTCGGTTTAATATAATAGGTTAGTTGTGGGAAATCTGTGTTGACTCATAGGTGTAGATGTACCCACTACCCAAAAAGCGCATTTCAAAATGCCAAATATCCGGAACAAAACTTTCGAGTGTATATACAGACATTCTATGTTTGCACACAAAGTTTCGTGAAACAAATGACATTTTTGTGACTTGTGTAAAGAAGACAATTTCCCGTGCTACAAAATGAGTTTTTGCGAGACATATTTCTTTTGTCATTTTTTCACAAGCTGAAAAAATGTCTTTTTTCGCGGAACTTTGTGTATGAACAAAAAATGTCCGGATGTACACCCGAAATTTTTGTTCCTTTTCTTTTTGACATATTGATATATGTTTTTAATAACGAATGTATCTAGACCTATGAGTCAAGACACCGTGTCCGTTAGTTGTCTGGTTCTTTAATTTTATTTTATTCTAATGCAAGACTCTATGATAGTAAATCAATTTCCAAAATGTTATTACATGTAGTAAATTACACTGTTGCACATTTTCATACAAGCTAACAATACACTTCTCCAATCTAATGTTCTTCATACCTCTCCAGACAAATTGTGGCTGTGGTTGTGGATTGGCATCTTCATCACTAGACTCCATGAAACTGCTAACACTGATGTCATCACTTGGCACGTGGATGATGACTTTCTTGGGTGCCATCTTCTTAGCAAAATTAAAATGCATGAATAGCTATAGTAAGTTAAACTGAAAGCACAATCCTAATTTAATTTGAACAAATAACCACACTGGAGCATATATCATAGATTGAAAACCCTGGTACTAGTGGAAAATTTGAACAAACTCAAGCAGTACTATAGAGCACTGCTACTGCAACTACTCCAAGATGTACTGATACTACTCCAAGCTAATCAAGAGAACAAATCCTACTCCTACTGCAACTATCTGAACATATATGAGAACAGCAAGAACAAGCAAGGATACCATCACAGGATCTACTGCAAATGAATCAACTAAGAAAATAGGTAGAGGAAAATAAAGCAACCGTGCTAACCCTCACCCTATTCATCCAACCCCAACACTATTCAACCAAGAGACTAAAGACAAGATCCTACTTGCCAGGCCATATATCCAACAAAGAAACCACTAGATCCAAGAAAGAAAACGATAAGTACCTAACCCTAACCCTGTTCATCCAACCCTAACAGTATTCAACCAAAAGAAAGTAAAGACAAGATCCTACTTGCCAGGCCATAGATCCAACAAAGAAACAATTAGATCCAAGAAAGAAAACGAGAAGTACCTAACCCTAACCCAATAACTCAAGAAAGAAACGATACATGGAGATGGATAGCGACGGCGGTGAGGGAATCGTGCTAACCTTGCCCTTTTTTCGATGGCGACAGCATGTGCAACGTGGATGGTGACGATGGATGGCGATGGTGGAGAGCTTTTTCCTAGGAGATGTGGCTTAGACGGTGAAACCCTAGCAAGTGGGGGAATGGGGAGAAATGAGGCCAGGGCACTAGTGGCGCAGGGGGTGGCTGCTTATATCCTCTGCCCTTTTAGTATCTTACTCCTTACTCATTGTTTATTTTAAAATAGAGTCCCTCCACCTTCGGTATTATTTCTAAAAACACCCTGGTTTCTTTCTGCTGTGCTATTCTAAATTTGGTTAAGGAAAATATGAAGTAATTTCTTTTCAAAAACTAACTTGTGCATCACTAACTTTTGCATCTTTAAAAAACCAAATAATGTAGACTATGTGCCCAAGTTCTGGATGGTGTATAGTCCAGAACAAGGTAGGCTTGATAGTCAAAGCTGGGCATATAATACATGCACTTGTACACAAAAAAAACAGCTTCAAGTTGAATCCATAGATAACATAGTCATAAATATCAATAGTGCAGGAGTCATATTCATACATAACCACACACCAGGATTCATAGCACTACAGACATATTCAATTATAGTTGTTCACACAAGAAAAAAAATACATGCTTCACATTCAAACATTCAATCTTCTAGTGGAGTTATGACCAGCCTTAGCCAGGCAACTGGATCTCTTTTTTCAGAATCTCTTTCATCTTTAAAGGTGAAGCAGCATAAAAAGTTGCTTCTCAATCTTCCAGTGCTGTGATCAATAGCCTAAGCCAGGCTGCAGCGTCTCTTCCTTCAGCATTTCTCTCATCCGTGAAGCTGAACATGCATATGTCTCCTTCCACCAATCTAAATTCCTCTATAATTTCTGGCCAGCCAATTGTGATAGTAGCCCTTCCAGTTGGAGTAACCTTCATCCTGGCATACAAAGTTTCAGTTCTCAACCAGCAGTTGACAGCTATGTTAATTTCTGCCGCTAGGAACCCTAATAAGCATTCATTAGTGTACTCCACTGAAAATTCCTGCAAACATGTAGATTAATTATGTTGGTAATCTATTTACCAACAGTGAATGTTTAGGGAACCCCCTGTCCAGCCAACAGGGCATGAGATATCAGAAATGACAAAGGACATACACTGTGTGTATGGGAAACTTCAGAAGCCGAAGAAGAGTGAGAAGAAGAAGAGGCAAAGAACAGAACATGGTGAAGAGATTGAACAAGAGGAGGAAGTGCACACTGTTGAAACCACATTCAAGAAACGAAGTGTCTTTTTCCAATTAGAATATTGGGAAGATTTGCAAGTTTGGCATAACTTGGATACGATGCACATTGAAAAAAATGTATTTGACAACATTGTGAACACCATCCTGCAAGTAGATACCAGGTCCAAAGATAATGTGAATGCAAGAAAAGATCTAAAAAGATTGAAGATTAGGGATCATCTACATGTTGATGAAACTCAAACAAATCCAGAGTTGCCAGAAGCCCCTCACTACATGAACCCAGCTAACAAGAGGCTATTCTGCAGTGTTGCCAAGCAAGCCAAATTCCCAGATGGTTATGCATCCTACCTGTTCAACAAAGTGAGCTTGGATGAGAAAAAATTTGTTGGGCTCAAAACTCATGATTGCCATATAATATTTCAGGATATATTCCCTTTTGCTGTAAGTAAGACTATGCCTGCAAGTGTTAGTCTGCCACTTATTAAGCTAAGCAACTACTTCAAGAAAGTTTGTTCAAAAATAATCAATCCTAGTGAGATAGAGAAGTTGGAAGATGAAATTCCAGAAATCTTATGTGAACTTGAGATGATATTCCCTCCATCATTCTTTGATATAATGGAGCACCTCATTGTTCATATTGCCACCGAAGTCTTGTATGCTGGACCAGTTCAGTTCAGGAACATGTGGTCTCCTGAGAGATTTATTGGGAAAGTAAAGAACTGGGTTCATACACGAAGCCATCCTGAAGGATCAATTGCAGAGAGCTATGTGTTTGATGAGAGCTTGACATTTTGTTCATGATATTTACATGACTGCTCCACCAAGTTCAATAAAGCCTCTAGACATGTTGATATCTCATCTTGTAGTACATCCTCTGACAGATACTTAAGAATTATTGGTAGGCCTATGTCTGGCTTTTATATAGAAGAGCTTGACCATACCTCATGGATCCAAGCTCAAAGGCATGTGCTGTTCAACTATCCTCAAATTCAAATGTATGCAGAAGAGCACAAAAAGATATTGCATGCAGGAAGAAGAAAGAGTAGGAGAGATGTGGAAAAAGCTCACCACAAAAAGTTCCATACATGGTTTATTGAACATGTGCAGTCTCAAGTTGCTAAAAAGATTGAAGTACATGATGATGTATTCCTGTTAGCTCAGAAACCATACATGATGGTAAGAAAATACAACAGTTACTGCATCAATGGATGCACCTACCATACAAAAACACATGCTAAAGGAAAATCAACACAGTGCGATGGAGTAGCTGTGTTATCAGAGACCTCCAGTTATGCAAGTGCAAAGGATAAGAACCCTATACTCGGAGATGTTCAATATTTTGGCAAGGTCATTGAAATTGTAGAGTTGAACTATGTAAACCAAGGGAGTGTGGTACTTTTCAAATGTGAATGGGTAAAACCTCCTGGGATAAGGGTAGAGTATTCTGGAATAACTGAAATTAACTTCAACTATGTCATTAAAGGAACTGAAATGACAGCTGAACCTTTCATACTTGCTAGTCAAGCAAAGCAAGTGTATTACTTACAAGATCCTGTTGATGTTGATTGGCATGCTGTTGTCTATCCTACAATTAGAGATTTCTATGATATGGAGCCTAAACATGAAGATGTTTGATGCTGTTTAAATAGTGTATGTCATATTTCATATTTACTTTATTTGCAATTATAAAATGTAATGATAATTACAAAAGCATGTTAGTAACATTCTATTATTTTGATTGCAGGAACTAGCAATTCGGAAAGCCAAGATAGGAGGTTAACTGAAGTCAACCAGAACTTGGGAATACTAGGGATCCCACCTACACAACATCATAATGAGGATACATTTTCCAGATTCATTGAGGAAGCAAAAAGTAAAGGAATTTATAAAGCACATACAGAAGTAAGAAACCTAGACCAAGAACACTTGTTGTATTATCTTGTGTTCACCACTTTGTTAAGTTGAGGGTATTTATGTCTAAACTTTCAGAATACAACAATATATGAAGAAATAGAGGAAGAAGAAGATGAGGATAGTGCAGGTGAGTATGAGAACGACAGTGATGCGACCACAGTAGATGGAGATGATGTTGAAACGAATCCATGCATTGATCAAGAAAATGTGAATGTGGAAGGTAATTTTGCATAAAACTTACTGGTACAATTGTGACTGAAACTAATCCTTTACCTTACTTACATACTGATCCATTTCTGAATGGCAGTTGCACAAGTGAAGAGAAGGAGAGGCCCAACTGATCTCAAAAGATTCTGGAAGGAATATGATCCCAACTGCAAAGTAACCCTGGAATTTAACAGAGATGGACAGCCTTGTGGGCTAAAAACATGTATGCTAACTAACTTCATTGGGACTCTGGTGAAAGGAAAAGAGATATCACTTGCGGCAAGCAACTGGACCAAAGTACCCCATTATGAAAAGACTAAGCTATGGAACACAGTGAAGGTACATTTATGAACTGTCTGTAATCTCACAAATTTGTGAAGTCAAATCATATTTGTTTGAGCTGTGTACAAAGTTAACTCTATTGCCAAATCATAAATGCAGGGTTTTTTCAATATCCATGACTCTTTCAAGTTTTGGGTGCTTCAATCTGCAAGCAAAAAGTGGAAAGACTTTAAATCAGTCTTGAAGAGAAAGCATTTCAAATCTGAATTGTCAACACAAACAAACATCTCAAATGGATGTAATAAAATAATTCCGACAGCTCAGTGGGAATGGTTAGTTAAGCACTGGAAAACTGCAAAGGCAAAGGTATATGAACATATTTATAAATGCAAATTGCTCAACGTATGGTTTACTGACTAAAAAAATACATGTGCTGCAGAAATTAAGTGCTAGGAACAAGACTACCGGAGCAGATCAAGCAAATGCAAAGCATGCTTCAGGATCAAGAAGCTTTGCAGTTATGCAGGATCAAGTGGTATTTAACTACTTGTTTAGTAATTGATATGAAATTAGTCTTGTGAAGATCAACTCTGCAATGTTTCTATTATTCTGCAGGAGATCAAAATTGGGAGAAAAATATCACGAGCAGAACTCTACTGTGTCACGCACAGTACCAAGGAAGGCAATGCAGTTGATGAACTTGCAAGGAAAAATATTGTAAGTAAACTATAAGGTGTAACTTAAAATTTGTATTCTGCAAGAACCTGTATTATGTGGAATGATGTATAATTTGATTTTTTTTCTCTGACAATAACAGAAAGAAATAATTGATCAGTACAATGAAAACCCACAATTGAGAGGGGAGGAACCAAGTGAATTTGATGTGTACTCTACAATCTTCCCTAAAGCAGCAAGGTCCTTAAAGCATGGCCGAGGACTTGTTGTAGGTGGAGGTTCTAATGAGAAACTATCTTTGGCGCTCTCTGCACTACATGATGCAACAGTAGAGAATAGAGCACTAAGGGGGGTTGTTGATAGCCTAGCCCTAACTCAGCAAAGTTTGATTCGAAGAAGTGATGGTCTAGAGTTGAAGTATACTCAGTTGATGAATCTTCTACAAGGTGGTCAGAATCACACACAGTACCTGCCTGAAGAAGATGTTGGCAAGACTGGGAAGGAACAGAGATCAGCAGAAGCTAACAACAACATTGGAACTAATGAAGAACAGGATTCAACAAAAGATGACCATATGGTAGATTATGTAACTGTACGCAAGAATGAAAGCCAATGCAAGTCAAAGAAGAGAAGGATAAGCCAAAACCTTCCGCTGCTAAATGATGGCAAGCAAGATCCGCAAGTAAGTCATAAAGAAAAACCATCCTATATGCAGGCTGTTGTACATTGTGTCAGTTGCATAAGTTTTTGTTGACATGCTACTACCCTATATGCAGGCTGATGGATTCAAAAAGTTAAGCTGGAGAAAGTTGAAGAGATGAAACACCCCATGGAGCAGGGTTCACAAGTAGCCCGTAAAGAAAAACCATCCAGTTCTAAAACAGCAGAGGTAAGCCAACAGTTAACACTGACTATTGTTCATTCTGACAGTTGCATGAGCTGTTGTTGACATGCTAGTACCCTATATGCAGGCTGATCGATTCAGAAAAGTTAAGATGGAGAAAGTTGAAGAGATGAAACGCCCCATGGAGCAGGGTTCACAAGTAGCCCGTAAAGAAAAAAAATCCAGTTCTACAACAACAGAGGTAAATCAACAGTTAACTCTGACTCTTGTTCATTATGTCAGTTGCATGAGCTGTTGTTGACATGCTACTACCCTAAATGCAGGCTGATGCATTCAGAAAAGTTAAGATGGAGAAAGTTGAAGAGATGAAACGCCCCATGGAGCAAGGTTCACAAGTAGGTCCTAAAGAAAAACAATCCAGTTCTACAACAACAGAGGTAAATCAACAGTTAACTCTGACTCTTGTTCATTATGTCAGTTGCATGAACTTTGCTAACCAGATGGTTACTGCCCTAACTACAGGTTGATAAGATGAAAACATTCAAGCTGGGAAAAGTTGGTAAGAAGAACAAGGGCTTGAAGCATCAATATCCCCTAAGGCAAGGAATGGAAGTGGGGTTAGCTTCTCCAAACACCTTTGACATGGTGGCAGAAGGAACAATCCAGAACGCAGATCCAAATGCAATGGGATTGGATGGAAAACCTTTGTCTGAATTTGTGGAGGTGATGATCAATATGGTACACAAGAAAGCAACAATGTTGCCTAGACCAAGGGGTCGAATGACTAAGATGGCAAGTGCACAGGCAAAGTGTATCCCTTGGCCAAGAAATTGTGTAAGTGTCCTATCCAAACAATAATTCTGAATCTTTGAACACATAGTGATGAGTTTGTTAAATGTATTGTGCAAAAAATAATCTTGAAACATTACTGCAGGTTACAAAGCCTGATGGATCATCTTTGGATATTGTGGTCCAAAGTATTGTGAGCCACATGACACTTAATTCTTCTAGTCCTGCTACTAGTGTGGTCTCAGGAAAGAAAATGAGAGAGATTGGAATGATTTCATCTCAGTAGCTGTCATAACACATTAGCTATCATACCACAGTAGTTGTTATCTGTTTTTAGTTGGTTGTTGTCATAAGAGAATGGTTGTGGTCATAACAGAATGGTTGTTGTCATAACAGATGGTTGGTTGTTATATGTTGGTTGGAGCACAAATTATGAATGGTTGGTTGTTATATGTTGTCAGTTGTTGTTATATGAATGGTTGCTGCAATATTTGAATGTATAATGGTTGCTGTTACATAAAAAGTTGATGTATAATGGCAGCATTTGAGGCACTCAAAACTGCCTCAAATGGTTTATCATTTGAGGCACTAAAAACTGCCTCAAATGGTATATCATTTGAGGCACCCAAAACTGCCTCAAATGGTATATCATTTGAGGCACCCAAAACTGCCTCAAATGGTAGCATTTGAGGCACTCAAAACTGCCTCAAATGACCACCTTTTTAGGCATTATTGGAAAATGCCACAAAAAACTTTTAACGACACGAGTAAATGCGGCACTTTTTTTTTTGCCTCAAAAAACTTTTTGAGGCATTTATTGGATTTTTGGAGGCATTATTACATGCCTCCAATTGTAGTACGTGATGTAGTGTCCTCCATCTACTCCCGCCGCTGCTGTAGGTCGCCGTCATCGTCCTCTCGGTGGCTGCTCCGCCGTTGCTGACGGCGACGAGAGCAAGGGTGAGGAGGAAGAGGATGAATTTGGCCATGGCGAGTGGAGAAGAATGGGTGTGCAGTGCAGCTCTCATGGACAAGAATCTGAACATATATGGGCGGTGGCAGTGTGGCACACCGATAGCGTTCCCCAACTGCGGCGGCCTACTTGCTGGTTAGTTGGGAGTGTAAGCAACGTGAATAGCAGAGGAATATACAAAAAGAAATATCAACTCTACAATATTATATAGATACACTTTATAAATATATTTCATGGTGAATCTACTGATACTGATTTGGTATCATAAATTTATATTTTTGTTTAAGATACTAGTCAAATTTAGACATTGTTGACTTTTGACAAAATTTATAGGCCTTATTCACCGGAACCGAGAGAGTAGCACATAACAAATAGTTAGCCACAGTACATAGTGATATGCTTGATAAGCAATCAGAACAAACAAACCTACAACAGGTAGCCAATGGCAGTTACAATCACATGGTTCCAATGATTAGCGTGAAATATGAACGTACTTGGATGGCCGTTAACATTATAGAACGAACTAAATATTTCAAACAATAGAAGCAGCATAAACATTTAAAAGATGCCCCCCGCATGCTAAACAAGGAGACTCTAATAACTCTCATAAATTAAAAAAATCTTAAGCAAATCACTACTCTAATTGTTTTGCATTACCGGGATCAATGATAATCCAAAATCCATTATAATATCAGTTCTCAACATAAACGATGCATCCACATAAATTCTACAGTAAGACGATCACACATTTCACCAAGTAAAAATAAGAAATCAAATGATATACTAGACAAATTTCCGGCCCCCAAACTCGGGACAAGCTTATTAGATTGGTGAGAAAAGACACCCAAACACTGCATTGCCATAAACTTGCCTGGATAACAAAATTTCGTCATCGAATACCACCAAATTGGCGACTAACATACAAGGACGTGCTTGGTTGGGTTTCACCTTGTCTTCATTTATTATCTTATTTGCAAGAAATAGTAAGATCTACAATGCTAGTGATCTATCGGGTTTGGTGTACTCCTACAGATCTATAACAACGGTTAAGCAAATATATACCTCCAAGTTACTTGGGAAACTTTGTTGAGTTAAGCATTACGATGGTGGTAAGGAAAAGAAACTTGGAACTACTTCCAAAATGTATAGCATAGTAAACATTGTCTTCGTAAAAAATATACTAAAAAAGATGACATAATAGAAAAGTGATGTATATAATCATAGAAGAAAATAGAGTTGCACGAATCCCTTAAAGATAACCGAACAGGCAGGAGACACCAACGAAACACTACATGCTCACACGACCACTGACAAATGAGGAGAGGCCTAAAGCCAGCCAACAAAATAGGAGTACGTAGTAAAGTAGTCTAAGACGAGGAGCTAGTGGCAGTTGCCTGCCTGCCTGCATGCATCCTTGGCGTTGCCGCTCAGCAGTACCAGCTGGTGGCGAAGCAGCAGCTCCTTGGCCGCGTCGAGCGCCTCCGCCTTGTCGCGGACGTCGGCGACGCTGCTCTCGGGCATCTTGTCGATGGCGTTGAAGACGACCCCAAAGGGCCCGAGCTCGCGTTTCATGAACGACGCCACCCTATGCATCGTCTGGGCGTCGGCGGCCGCCGCCGCTTCAGGGTCGGTGGATATGCGGATGACCTCCGCCATGGACTCCTGCCGCTGTGCCAGGTCGCCCAGGTCTGCCGCGGCGGCTCCACCGCCCGTGCTGGCGGCGACGAGAGCGAGGGTGAGGAGGAAGAGGAGGTACTTGGCCATGGCGAGTGTGAGTCGATCAGTGGTGCATCTCTTGGACAAGTGAGCTGAATATATATGGTGGTGTGGTGGCAGGCAGGCATCGCGTTGTGCAACTGCAGCCTGCGTGCTGGTTAGTTGGTGCAGTGTAAGCAGCGTGAGGGGCAGAGGAAAGAGTGTGACTGGCGCCCATGCCATGTTTACCTTTCCTGCATCTGCATGTGAGAGGTGGAGTTTCTGATCTCGTTTGATTTGATTCGCAACCGGTTGGTTGACTAGAGCCGCTTTGGTGTGTACATATAGGCAGGACATACATGTTGCCATCTTCAGAAGACTCTTATATATCTTGCACTCCCATCTCGCGATCATGGGAAGCTTAGCATGCATGGCATGAGCATTTGTTATTCATGGAGGTTAGCAAGGCACGATTGAAGAACGGGAGAGGATGCATGAGATGAGGCCAATTCGAAATTTTGAATCGATTTGGTCCTTTACTTGAGCAGGAGATATACTGCATGCCGCTTGACATGTTCATGTACAAAAAGCATGCTCGCGTAGTTTTTGTGATAAGAATTGGTCAGACAATGGGCCTGCCATTTTGGCTGGCATGTTGAACGCAATGCTTTGCACCTCTAGCCACCGGACCGGACGGCGTGTGTATTCATTTGAACACCACTGATCATGAATGAATTAAGAGCCGTATGTGCTTCTTGTTCTTTTCCAATAAATAGAAAATAAAGAAAAAAAACATAGGAGTTCTCTTGACTGAAGTAGTATCGTTTACTTCCAGTGAACTTGTGGATACGCGTGTAATAGAACAGCTAACTCAAAATCCCGAAGAAAGAAAACTACTCCCTCCGTTCCATATTATTTGACTTCCATATGGATGTATTTAGACACAAAATGAATCTAGGGACATTCATTTAGAAGTCAAGTAATATGGAACGGAGGGAGTACTTATTAAGCAATAAGAACTTGTAAATGATTTGTTAACCACTTGTTCTCTATGGAAAACTCCCTATTACTTTGCATAACTTCAGAAATTGGAGCACTAAGCTATGTCCAGGGATCAGCCTTACAACTAACAGTAGAATCTAACCGTACACTATATCTTAACTAGTACGATTAGCTGTGATTTAAATGTTCTGCTCCCTCTTTACAAAATATAGGGGTAAGGAATATGTATACATGCAAATTCTAACAATAATTATTTTTTAGTGGTTAGTTCTTACACCTTATTTTTATCTTGGCTTATAATTCAAAACATGCATTGGAAGAATACAGAAACAGAAAAAACACAAGTATCAATAGCATAACCAACATTCCCCACAAAAAATAAAATGCCCAACTCACATTAAGATCCAGAAGTTCTATTATTTCCCTGTATATTGACTTTCTCGAGTGGTATGCCGTAGGTACTTAGAATTTTCAAAACCTTGTGAGCCCTCTCATCAGCTTCGTCACCTTTAATCTCAACTATCTTAAGATGGTTGCAACAAAAAGATTTCTCTGATGGAGTGTAACTTTTCTGTGTTTCCACTGGAACTTTAGGTACCTATAAAGCAGTCAGAATATGTTACCACATCAATCATTCATGGATGGTAATAAACTTCAGTAGCACAAGGCTGTTCATCTAAAAAAATATAATACCTCGGAAAGCTGGAGAGTGAGCTTCTCCAGCATTGGTGAATGTTTGAGGAAGCAACTTAACACATTGAGGTCACTAGCAATATCTGGACACCATTCGCTGAGCAACAGGTTCTTTAACTTGCTAAATGTAGGGCACCATCTCAAATCCCTATTGACAATAAACTGTGCAAAAGGAACAATATCGCATAAGTTCTAGATTTCAGTAGTAGAAGAATGCATTGGGGAATACAAAATTTTAGCTCAAGATGACATCCAAGAACAAACTAATTAATGCAAGGGGTTTAAACCCCATATATATTTGATAAATGTCTCTAACCTATAAGCTGCTCAGTATTTAGAATAGTTGTTAATTTTGAAAAAACGCATGATGTCAGAAACATAGATATAGGGAAAATCTAATAATAGGGCGTCCTACGGTTGGCATATCCATAGATGCAATATGGACCGTAGATAACGGAATATATGGTTGAGATTTATGTAGACCAAGTCAATGAAGATTGCCCATGTTTGAGTGTTTGGAAAAGACAAAATTAATGATGTCATCCCGCATTAAATGCTAAATTCAAAAATTTAAAAAGTTTTGTAGCTCAAACCGTTTATCCGATTTATGATCCGTTTTCACCGTTAGACTCCTCGCGTCGAGATCTTCGAAACTAGATCCCATGTCGATATGTTTCGACGAAATTTTTTTCGGAACCAAAAGTTACCAACCCCATAACATATAAGTTACCAGGCTTTAATACATAAGTTACCAACCCGAAAAAAGTCTGTGCGGAGGCTATTTAGTATGCATGCAGAAAAAGACAAAACTGCAGACATCATCTGCATTAAATGTAAAATTCAAAATTTAAAAACTTTCATAGTTCAAATCGTTTATCCGATTTACGATCTGTTTTCACCGTTGGGCTTGTCGCGTCGAGATCTTCGTAACTAGATCCCATGTTACTATGTTCTGATGAATTTTTTCGAACCCGAAAGTTACCAACCCATAATAAGTAAGTTACCAACCCCATAATATGAAAGTTACTCACTGTGTAGTGATAGAGTTACCACCCAGTACTAAAGTTACCCACTATCGACTAATGGAGTTTTCACCCTACACGGATGGAGTTACCATCCGGTATTGATAGAGTTATCACTCAGTACTGATGGAGTTATTCATCTAGACTGAAGAAGTTACCCACACATTAGTAGTGGAGTTACCCATCATATACTGATAGAGTTACCCAACCAATAGTGATGGAGTTAGCCACCCTACACTGATTGATTTACCATCATATGCTAAAATAGTTACCCACCCTAAACCGATGGAGTTACCCACCCTAAATTGATACAGTTACCACCCAATAGTGATGAAGTTATCAACTCTAGATCGATAGAGTACCCTCTTTAGACCAATGAAGTTACCATCCATAGTATAGTGTAGGGTGGTAACTTACGTACTACAGTCTGGTAACTTACGTCTTAAGTCGTTGGTAACTTTCGGGTCAACAAAAAATATCGTCGAAACATATCTATATGGGATCTAGTTTTAAAGATCTCGACGCGAGTAATCTAACGGTGAAAGCGGATCATAAATCAGATGAACGGTTTGACCTAAAAAACAATTTGAATTCTCGGATTTCGCATTAAATATGGGATGATATCAACAATTTCGTCATTTAGTGCATGCAAATATGTGTTTACGTGGGAGTATCACATCCGTAAGTTTGGCTAAATACTTAAGACAAAATTTGTCCTCATGCCCTATGATTATGCCAAATTTAGGGTGCCCTATACGTAGTCGCGTCCTAGATATAGTATTAATTTTGCAGCAGGCAGTATGAACAACTGAAGCAGGGTTTGTTTTCGAAAGAAAAAATAAATCAGGTGCAAGCAGACATAACACACTACTTGAGAATCAACGGACAGCTCGAACTCTGTGACTTCCGACAATCCTTTCAAAAGCACAGCCTCGCCACGCCTATGATAAGCGCCAGAACCGTAGCAGCCATAACATTGTCGATCATGACAATCTCCGTAATCATTCTTAGGGCAAGAATCAACACAGGTCGAATCAAGCCTAACAACCGCTGAAACCAAGAGCGGCATGCTTTCGACCAGCACGGGAGCCCTACGCATGGCACCGATGAGCTCCAGGGAAACGAGGCCGGGCGAACTGATCCCAGCGCGGAAGGGATCTGTTTTAAAATAGCCGAAGATGATGCTGAGACGTTTCAGGAAGGGAGAGGAGATGTTCCCCATGATGTCGCAATCCTCCATCCTGAGATCGACCAGCGCCGGGCACCGCGAGAAGTCGAGCGTCCTACGGCGAAGAGACACCATCTGGAGCTCCAGCCTCGTGAGATGTTTGGATATGAGTGGGACGTTGAGAAGCTCCATGGTCTTGTAGCTGTCCGGGTTCTTGTACATGCCGCTGGTGGTGCGCAGCGCCAGCAGCACGCGGGGTCCGCACGCCACGGCGTGCCGGAACCAGCGGTTCACGTGGTCCTCGTTGGCGGGGAGGTAGAGGAATGGGGTGGATGAAATCGAAGTCTCGCTCGTCGAGGTCGAGCTCGAACGAGTCCAGGTGGGCGCCGGGATCGCGACTGAGGAGCAAGGTTTGGACGAACTTGACGAACCACGCGGTGGATTTGCAACCCTTGACGCCGGTGACGCGCAGGGCGGGGGCAGATTTCCAGAGGTTGCGCCAGCGCCGCGCGAGCGCACACGTCGGCACCGCCTCGTGCGCGGGGACGAAGGAGAGGACGTGGTGGAGGAGCTCGTCCGGAAGGGTGCTGATGCGGTCGGCACCGCCGCTCGCCATGGGCACCTGCGCCTTCGTCGTGTCGCGCCGCTCCGGAGAGCAGCTGGTCGGGTGCTTCATGAACATACGACGGAGTAGCACGAGTTAGGTGGAAGATCGCCGCCGGCTTTGCCGGGGTAGGGTAGGGCAGGGTAGGGCAGAAATCCAGGGATTTTTTTACCAACTCTGAGGGTTAAGGTTTTTTTAACAATCCGTACAACAAGACCTGTCTCCAGCGATTACAGTGTTAGGGTTCATAATTAGCCAACACCTAATTGCTTTCAAATTAAATAGTGGGGGTTGTCGTGAATTGTATGTAGATTTGTAGTTTAAATTTAAATTTGAGCGGTGAACTCTAGGAAGTGTTGATAGGTAAAAACATGTATTTGGTGGTTTCATGATTTCAAGATAATTTATAATTTTGAAAACATTTAAACAACTTGTAATAATAGTTGGAGTAAGTGGTAGTAATTTTCGTACCTCTCAAGTGAATTTGGAGTTTTACTTGTATTTGTATATGCTTATAGAATATCACCTTTTGTGTTGTACGTATTTTTATCAGAAAATTTATAAAATGATCTTTAGCTTGCTTTTAGCGGTTTCTACCACAACTTGGCTTTTACCGTGTATTTTCTCAAAGACAATATCAAGTTGGAGTCATTGTGAGTAGGAACTCTCTCAAGCGAACGGGCTCCTTACCGAGCGATCGCGGCAACGGTTACCATGACGCACGTCCCCGTTTGTGTGGGGCCCACCTTACCCTTCTCTCTCGATCTTTTTTTCCTACCTTTTCGCGCCGCACCAGCTCAAACGCACCAGCCCGACCTCCTACTATCTCTAGGAGGCTTCTTTCCCTCCAACTTTGTACCCCTATATGTTGGGAATATGCCCTAGAGGCAATAATAAAATGTTTTATTGGCATATTCATGTTTATGATAATAGTTTATTCTCCATGCTATAATTGTATTAATTGGAAATATAATACATGTGTAGAATATAAACAAACATGTGTCCCTAGTAAGCCTCTACCGGACTACTTCGTTAGTCAAGAGATGGTTAGAGTTTCCTAACCATGGACTTGTTATAGTCACTTGATAACGGAGTCATATCATTAGGAGTAATGATGTGATAGACAAGACCCAAATAATAAAGAGTTGCAATTGATCGTGTCACACAGTTTTCATTGCCAACGCTTTTAGTATGCCTAGTATAGTTTCCTTAGACCATGAGATTATGTCACTCCCGTTTACCGGAGGAATGCTTTGTGGACATCAAACGTCACTTCATAACTGGGTGATTATAAAGGTGGCTTTCAGGTATCTCCGATGGTATTTGTTGGGTGACATGAATCAAGAGTGGTATTTGTCCTTCCTTGTGATGGAAAAAATATCTCTGGGCCCTCTCAGTAATATAGCATCAGAAAGGTTGCAACCATGTGATTAGGAGTAATCACGGAGATCCTATATTGTGGAGTAGTAAAGAGAATTTGCCAGGTAACGAGATTGAACCAGATATGGAGATATCGACGATCAAGACTCGGGCAAATTAAATATCGGTGAGACAAAGGGAATCGTATATGAGGTTAAGAATCTCCGGCATCGTGGTTCAATCGATAAGGAACTTCGTTGAATATGTAGGAGTCAATATGGGCATCCCGGTCCCGCTATTGATTATTGATATGATCATGTGTACATGTTCTCGAACCCGTAGGGTCACACACTTAATGCTCCGATGTAGCTAGGGTTAGCGATGAGATAATTAATGGTATGAACGAATGGTGATTCGGAGTCTCGGATAGGATCCCGGACATCACGAGGAGTTCCGGAGTGGTCCGGAGAATAAGATTCATATAAGGAAAGTGGTTTCCGGAGGTATCGAAAAGGTTCGGGAATTTATCGGTAAAGTACCGGGATATTCTAAAAGGTTCTAGAGGAGTCTAGAAGTGGGGCCCACAGGTGTTTGGGGCCCACATGGAATTATGGGGTGGTGCAGTGGCCTCTGATAGCGCGAGAGGTGTTAATCAATCACGCTTCGTTGGGCACCCCAAGAGGAAGGTTTGAGGAGCACAGCAGCAAGTTTTCCCTCAGTTAGAAACCAAGGTTATCGAACCAGTAGGAGTGAGGAATGCTTCAGAAGGTTGTCCACAACTGCAATGGCGCCAGAAAAAGAGCTGTTGCAGGGGAGACAGTGGAACCTGCAGAACACAATCAAACTACTTTGCCCCAACGAAGCAGTGAGGTTGTCAATCTCACCGGCCTTGCTGAATACAAAGGATTAAATGTATGTGTGGAAGGAAGCTTGTTTGCAGTAAATGAAAGCAGTAGAGCAGTTGATTTAATTACAGATGTAAAAGAATAGACCGGGGTCCACAGTTCACTAGTGGTGTCTTCTCCATAAATAAAATACTACACATGCTGGGTAACAAATTACAGCTGGGCAATTGACAGAATAGAGAATGCATGACAATGCATGAACATTGCATAATACAGAGGATGATGATGTCTATATGAGATGCTTTGGGCATTACGACAAAATACATAGATAGCTGTTCCAAGCATACACCTATGCCTAAATAGTCCACCTTTGAGATAACATACCGTAAAATCTCTCCAGTATTAAGTTGCAAGCAACTAGACAATTGCATGAAGAACTGTGCATAAAGTTTACTCCCTAGTAGCAACGGCACTCCCCCGTCCTTATATGTTTCTGTCACTCAAGCCAAGGCACACAGGGACCGAACCCACTATCTAGCATAAATACTCCCTCTTGGAGATACAAGCAACTACTTGATCAAGGCAATTACAAGTACCGGAAAGCATGCAAGATCACAAATAACATAGACATGATAATATCAATAATCAACATCACAAGGTACTTCTCTATTCATCGGATGCCAGCAAACACAACATGTAGCATTACAATAAGATGATCTTGATCATGATAGGCAGCTCACAAGATCTAAACATGATAGCACAAGAGGAGAAGACTACCATCTAGCTACTGCATGGACCCATAGTCCAAGGATGAACTACTCACACATCTGTCCGGAGGCGGGCATGGTGGTGTAGAGCCCTCCGGCGATGATTCCCCTCTCCGGCAGGGTGCCGGGGAGAGCTTCAGAACCCTCCCGAACTAGGGTTGACGACGGCGGCGGCGACGGATCTTTTTCTGGAATTTTGATCGGGTACTTAGGGTTTTCTCGTCGGGGGGATTATATAGGCGAAAGGGCGGCGTCGGTGGAGGCCCGAGGGGGCCACACCACCTGGTGGCGCGACAGACAGGTGGGCCGTGCCACCCTAGGGTGTGGTCGCCCTCTGGTGCGTCTTCGGCTCCCCTTTGGACTCCGTGTGCGTGACGAAATTATAAGATCCTGGGTTTTTGTCCCGTCCGATTCCGAGAATATTTCCTTAAGTACTTTTCTAAAACGGAAAAACAGCAGAAAACAGGAACTGGCACTGGGGCATCTTGTTAATATGTTAGTTCCAAAAATGCATAAAAATGCTATAAGATGTAAACAAAACATGTAGCAAATGGTATGAAAACAAGCATGGATCATAAGAAATTATAGATACGTCGGAGACGTATCAGCATCCCCAAGCTTAGTTCTACTCGTCCTCGAGTAGGTAGAACGATAACAAATAATTTCTTAGGAGACATGCAAACTCACAATCTAGATCAACATAGTAATGCAAAACACATGATGTGAATAAGGTGATCCAAAACAATTGTCTATAGTTGACATTAAGCAAACAATGATTAACAAATGCTAGCTAAAAGAAGCTAGAACTTTTCATGAATCAGCGTGTTGGAGACTAGGAACCATACATAAGGTTTAGAAAGAAGAATAGTAAATTGTGTATCCAATGTAAAATGTCAATCAATCTTCAAAGCATCAAATTCAGTTAATAATAGAAATAGCCAAGCTCAAGTCAAGTGTCCTTAATCCATCCACTTAACTTATCAACTGTTATGTAGTCCACTCAACTAATACAAGCAAGAAGAAGGCTTGGCACCATGAGGTTATGGCAAAGAGAATAATAATGGGGGTTTGGAAGGCCAAAAAGAAAGGCTCAAACAGTGGAAGAGGTAACCACAAGACAAGAGGAAGTCCCGTAGTAGACACTGAATGAGGAGTAGTGATTGCCATGCAACGGATGCACATAGAGCTATATGAATGGAAGCTCTCCAATGGAACTAGTGGGGGTGCATCCAACTTGCTTGCTCATGAAGACCTAGAGCTCACTTGAGGAGGCTCATCGTTGGAATATACAAGCCAAGTTCTATAACGTTTGGTCCCCACATAGTTATACTAATGAAGCATGAAAACTCACTACAATGATGTAGGTGCTACTAGCACAAGTGTGGAATAAAAGGATAGTAGTGTTGCCCCCTCTCTCATTTTATATTCTTTTTTCTTTTCTCTTTTTTGCTTTTTGCTTTTTGAGGCCTTTGTGGCTCTTTTATATTTTTCTCTCATTGGTCTCTTTTGGACTCTTTTGATTGGCCACTTTGGACTCTTTTCAATATGCTCACAGGTAGAGGCAACACTCTATTTTACAAGATGATCATCACACTTTTTGGTGTACTCAAAACTCAAAGACTAATACATGGTGTATGGTGGATATGCAAGACCGAGCGTAGTGTGGAAAAGATGTAACACATGTGGAAAACCACGCATCACACTAACTCAAATGGTCAAGCAATACTATATGGTAATGAAGTAAAATGACATAAAGTCATGTAATGTAAATGATGGATGTTGCATGGCAATGTATCTCGGAACAGCTATGGAAATGCTGTGATAGGTAGATATGGTGGCTGTTTTGAGGAAGATAGTTGGCTTATGTGTAGGAGAACAAGATGAAGATCTCCCACGGGGTTGGATGTACTTGCGAAGTATGCACCAATCTCAATGTGAAAAAGGGCAATGCAAAGTACCGAAGAGGCTAGCAAAATATGGAGGTGGAAGTGCCAAAAACCAAAAACTCACATAGCATGTCGTATATTGCAAACAACTAACAGTATCAAAGTTTTACAAATGGTTAGAGACACCCCGAGAGGGATCGTGGCGGCGACACAAGTGCCCCGTTGGCTTCCCCGACCGTTGCAGTAACTATACCATTAGAAACTTCTTTTCAACTAAGAGGAAATCACGACACTAAAGCACTATTGACTTAAGTTGTTTTTAGTTCAGAAAAGTACGGCTCCACGCTCTACTAACACATCTTCACTAATCAGCTCTTAACAACATTAGCCAACAAATTTTAACCATTAGTTATTTTAATACCTCAAAACAATTGAAGAGGAGCAAGTTATCTACACAATGGTCTACAAGACTATGCAGCTTTTCTCTATTTCATACCACTATCACAAGCATAGCATTTTCCAATCTAACACATCAACCAAGCAACTAAAACAACTCTCTAACAAATAAGAGTGAAACACAAGAGAGCTTAACACAAAGAACTAGCAGCTCTAAACAAGATAACATGCTAAAAGCGAGAGCTTACTAGAAAACAAACAGTAGCTAAGAATACTCAACAAATATAAGCGAAGCACAAGAGTATTCATATGAAAAAGCGGAGCGTGTCTCTCTCCCACACAAGAATGCTAGGATCCAACTTATTAAGCAAACTAAAACACACACTCAAAATAAAAACAGACGCTCCAAGCAAAATACATAAGATGTAGTGGAATAAAAATATAGTATCACTAGAGATGACCTGATAGTTTTGTCGATGAAGAAGGGGATGCCTTGGGCATCCCAAGCTTAGATGCTTGAGTCTTCTTGAATTTGCTGGGGATGACCCACCGGGGCATCCCCAAGCTTAGGCTTTTCACTCTTCTTGATCTCATCATATCGTCCCTTTTGCTTACTTGAAAACTTCCACCACATCAAACTCAAAGTAATTCTCATTAGAGGGTTAGTGCATAAACCAAAAATTCACAAGTTCTACTGTGACACAAGCACACCTTAATGCATTATAACATTAGCTACAGCCACTGATGCTCAAAGAATCAAAAAGATCCAAGTAAACATCGCAAAGGAAGCAATGCACAATAAAAGGCAGAATCTGTTAAAATCTGAACAGTCTGTAAAGACGAATTTTTTCGAGGCACTAGAGTTGCTCAAATCGAAAATCACTGAACTAGAAAAAGTTTCATACATATATGAAGATTCAGCACACAAAATCTCAAATCATTTCGTCGCTTCTGGAATAAATGACGAATTTAACGGTGACAGACAGAAATCTGTTTCCTGTGCAGAAATCCAAATATAGCAAAAACTTTCTACTAGAGACCTTACTTGGCACAACATTGCAAGAAAATAAAGATACAAAGACGTTGCTACAGAAGTGAACAATCTTATTGAATCAAATAAAAGAAAAGATACTGAAAATAAAATGATGGGTTGTCTCCCATAAGCGCTTTTCTTTAACGCCTTTCAGCTAGGCGCAGAAAGTGAACATCAAGTATTTCCAAGAGAAGAAGCATCAAACTCATAAATATGTTTACTCTTTTTACCTTTAGGCCTACTCTTGGGTTTAGGGAATGTATGTCCAACTTGTGGAGAAGTGGTGCACTTAAGATTACCTTTCCCCATGTCTATTATTGCTCCAACAAGTTTGAGTATAGATCTCCCAAGTGTAATTTGTCCGGTTCCTGCACATTCAATAACAAGGTAATCAGTGGACACCGTTCTTCCCAAGAATTTTGTAAACACTCCTTCAGCTGTTCCAATGGGTGAAATGAAGGTATTATTGGTAAGAAATATCTTTTCTCCACATTCAGCAAGTCCCCAAAGATTCAAAGACTCATAAATGGTTTTAGGCATAAGGCAAAACTCAGACATAGTATCACAATGAGCATGAAAAATCCTATCTCCAATAACAACCTTTATTATAGGAACCCACATGGCTGATTTAAAGTTTACAGGAACATGGTCATAATATCCGCGAATCTAATTATACCCTTCCTTTAGGTGAGATATGTCTGTCTCAAGAGTGTTTAATCTAGCATAAATGCTTTTAAGAGATGAATCAGATTTATCAGTTGAACTAGCAACCAGCTTTTTTATGGCATTAAAAGCTTGATCCCCATCACAATGAAGGAAATCTCCCCCAACAATAGCATCTAAAGCATATCTATGACAGAGAACAAGACCAAAGTAGAAATTTTTAAGCAGCAAACTCATGGTCATCTGAGGTTCGGTTTGACTATAGGAGTCAAAAATTCTTTCCCATGCTTCTTTAAAACTCTCTTCACCCCCTTGTTTAAAAGTAAAGATTAGATCATCAGGGGACATGGTAACAGGCATAACACTAGACATGAGAAGAACGAAATAAAACAAGTAACTAATTTTTTTGGGTTTTTGATATAGGAAAGCAACAAGATAAATTCTACACTAATTTTTTTTTGTGTTTTTGATATAAGAAAGCAAAACAAGACAAAGCAATAATAATAAGCAAGACTAAAACAAAGTAAAGAGATTAGAACTGAGAGACTCCCCTTGCAGAAGCTTCTCTACTCCCCGGCAACGTGCCAGAAAGAGCTGTTGACGGAGGAGTGAGAAGTTTGGTACTTCGAGAAGCTTCTTACTGAGCACTCTTAACTCCCCGGCAACGGCGCCAGAAAGAGAGCTTGATAGTGCGCGAGGTGTTAATCAATCACGCTTCGTTGGGCACCCCAAGAGGAAGGTTTGAGGAGCACAGCAGCAAGTTTTCCCTCAGTTAGAAACCAAGGTTATCGAACCAGTAGGAGTGAGGAATGCTTCAGAAGGTTGTCCACAACTGCAATGGCGCCAGAAAAAGAGCTGTTGCAGGGGAGACAGTGGAACCTGCAGAACACAATCAAACTACTTTGCCCCAACGAAGCAGTGAGGTTGTCAATCTCACCGGCCTTGCTGAATACAAAGGATTAAATGTATGTGTGGAAGGAAGCTTGTTTGCAGTAAATGAAAGCAGTAGAGCAGTTGATTTAATTGCAGATGTAAAAGAATAGACCGGGGTCCACAGTTCACTAGTGGTGTCTTCTCCATAAATAAAATACTACACATGCTGGGTAACAAATTACAGCTGGGCAATTGACAGAATAGAGAATGCATGACAATGCATGAACATTGCATAATACAGAGGATGATGATGTCTATATGAGATGCTTTGGGCATTACGACAAAATACATAGATAGCTGTTCCAAGCATACACCTATGCCTAAATAGTCCACCTTTGAGATAACATACCGTAAAATCTCTCCAGTATTAAGTTGCAAGCAACAGACAATTGCATGAAGAACTGTGCATAAAGTTTACTCCCTAGTAGCAACGGCACTCCCCCGTCCTTATATGTTTCTGTCACTCAAGCCAAGGCACACAGGGACCGAACCCACTATCTAGCATAAATACTCCCTCTTGGAGATACAAGCAACTACTTGATCAAGGCAATTACAAGTACCGGAAAGCATGCAAGATCACAAATAACATAGACATGATAATATCAATAATCAACATCACAAGGTACTTCTCTATTCATCGGATCCCAGCAAACACAACATGTAGCATTACAATAAGATGATCTTGATCATGATAGGCAGCTCACAAGATCTAAACATGATAGCACAAGAGGAGAAGACTACCATCTAGCTACTGCATGGACCCGTAGTCCAAGGATGAACTTCTCACACATCTGTCTGGAGGCGGGCATGGTGGTGTAGAGCCCTCCGGCGATGATTCCCCTCTCCGGCAGGGTGCCGGGAGAGCTTCAGAACCCTCCCGAACTAGGGTTGACGACGGCGGCGGCGACGGATGTTTTTCTGGAATTTTGATCGGGTACTTAGGGTTTTCTCGTCGGGGGGATTATATAGGCGAAAGGGCGGCGTCGGTGGAGGCCCGAGGGGGCCACACCACCTGGTGGCGCGGCAGACAGGTGGGCCGCGCCACCCTAGGGTGTGGTCGCCCTCTGGTGCGTCTTCGGCTCCCCTTTGGACTCCGTGTGCAGTGACGAAATTATAAGATCCTGGGTTTTTGTCCCGTCCGATTCCGAGAATATTTCCTTAAGTACTTTTCTGAAACGGAAAAACAGCAGAAAACAGGAACTGGCACTGGGGCATCTTGTTAATATGTTAGTTCCAAAAATGCATAAAAATGCTATAAGATGTAAACAAAACATGTAGCAAATGGTATGAAAACAAGCATGGATCATAATAAATTATAGATACGTCGGAGACGTATCAGCCTCATAGGCCAGCCGCACCACCTGGCCACAAAGGCCCATGCGGCTAAGGGCCAAGGGGCCCAAAGGGGGGCAAACCCTAAGGGGTGCCTTGGGGAGCAAGGCTCCCCTTGGCCGCCGGCCCTAAGAGGGTTTTGGGGCGCACCCCCCCCTTACCCCTCCACCTATAAAAGGAGGAGGGGTGCGGCACACCTAGGGCTGCCCATTGCAAACCCTAGCCGCACCCCTCTATCCTCCTCCTCCTCCACCTCTTGCGCCACCCCTCCCGGAGGGCTGCCGCGAGCTACACCTCCTCCCTTGCTGCACCACCCCTAGCCGTAGGGCTGCTGCACCTCTCCCTCTCCCTCTCACATGGCTTGGCGAAGCCCTGTCAGACGGAGCACTACACCATCAACGCCACCACAACCGCTGTGGTGCCGAGATCTATCTAGCCACGTCCTCCTCGCTTGCAGGATCAAGGAGTGGACGTCTACATCGAGCCGTACGTGTGGATACCGCGGAGGTGCTGCCCGTTGTGGCACTTCATCGGATTGGATCTTCGAGGAAATACATCTCCTCGCGACTAGATGAGTCTAGTTGCGGGGATCGACTAGCCAACCCCTGCTTCGACAAAAGGCTTTGTTCGTTCTTCAAGGGTAAGAGATTGGATCTCATCTTCGCTACCTCCGTCTAATAGATCTAGATCCTTAGGGTTTATTCCGCTTGCTGCGTAGGAAATTTTTTTGTTTTCTATGCTGCGACCCCATCAGTGGTATCAGAGCCTAGATCTATTCGTACATGTTGGTGCGATTAGAACACAAGTGTTGTGGGCGTTGATATTTTATGTTGCTACCTTCTCGCGTGCACTTTGTGTCTTTGCGGTATTGTGAGATTGAAGCGGCCTGGACCAACCTTACTCGTCCACGCACGAGAGACCGGTTCCACGACAGACATGCAACTTGTATTGCATAAGTGGCTGGCGGGTGTCTATTTCTCTTACTTTAGTGAAGATGCAATTTTCAATGGAAGGCCTTTCAAAAGGATGAGTAAATAAGCAACTACTATATCACCGCTGTGGTTTTTGCGTAGATTAGAACGGTTCTATCTCGTTGACCCAAGCCACGTAAAAATTGCATAAATAAAGTAGAGGACATCTAACTTGGTTTTGCAAGGGGTCATGTGATGTGGTATGGCCAATGTGTGATTTGTGATAATGTATGCAATGATCATGTTTGTAATCTTTCATGACTTGCATGTCGATGAGTACGGCAACCGGCAGGAGCCATATCGTTGTCTATTATTTTTATGTGATCTGCGTGTCATTGAATCACCATGTAATTGATTTACTTTATTGCTAAGAGTAGCATTAGTTGTAGTTGCAATAGTTGGTGGAAAACCATGGTGATGGTGCCACAATGATGAAGATCATGCCGGTGATGGAGATCATGCCGGTGCTTTGGAGATGGAGATCAAAGGCACAAGAAGAAAGGCCATATCATATCACAATTATGAATTGCATGTGATGTTAATCCTTTTATGCACCTTATTGTTATGCTTAGATGTGATCGCGACGGTAGCATGATAAGGTGATCTCTCACGTTAATATCAAGATGTGTTCTTCCCTAGTATGCACCGTTGCGAAAGTTCTTCGTTTCGAAGCACCACGTGATGATCGGGTGTGATAGATTCTACGTTCACATACCACGGGTGTAAGCCAGATTTACACACGTGGAAATACTACGGTTTCCTTGACGAGCCTAGCATGTACAGACATGGCCTCGGAACACAAGAGCCGAAAGGCTAAACACGAGTCATATGGATGATATGATCAACATGGTGATGTTCACCATTGAAGCTACATCATCTCACGTGGTGATCGGTTGAGGTGTAGTGGATTTGGATCGTGTGTCACTAAAACAACCTGAGAGATGTTGAGTTTATTCGGAGTTCATGTAGTAATTTTGATTAAGATGAACTAAAATTATCATAAACAAGAGTCCTTAAGATGTCTTTGCAAAAATCCTTGTAGATCATGGTCGACTACGGTAGTCTGTTCGTTGCTGAAAAAACTGCGTCTCGATGGGTCAAATTTGTTAAGTGGTACCTGCTTTTGTGTGAAAGTCCTACACGCCAATGACTTGCTTAACTTGCTAGAAGAACCAATAGGAGATAAACCCAAATATTTCTGCAAGCTATGAAGAGTACATGGAGTGGTTTTGAACCACCTACTTGAAAGTCAATTGGATGATGTGCACCTTCATGAATTCTGACCTAAGTAGACAATTCAAGAACTTGACTGCAATGGAGATTGTTGGTGAGCTGAAAAATAGATTTTCAGCACTAGTTAGAATTGTAAGGTTCGAATGTCTGAACGGTTTTCTTTCACTCAAGATGGAAGAGAACACTTGCTTGGAACAACACCTGAGGATAATGCATGAGATACAACATCGTCTAGTGCTTGTTTGGAACCATGAGATGAATGATGGTTTCGCGATAGATGGGGTGATACGCTAGCTTCTCCCTAGCTTCAAGAATTATGTCAGAGACTATATGAAAGGACATTGTCCGTTAATCTTGTTTTGACGTTTGATTACAATACTTGGAAGTATTTAACATGCTCTCTAGTATCAACAGGAAATATGACTGTCTACATCAAAAGGATACTTGTGTATTTCTATATATGCAAAAAGGAAGAAATGCCGTATTGTCGGAAATGGAACAGGGAAGAAAAAGCACTCAGCAGGCTGGCCGGCCTCCAGACCGGCCTAGGCCGGGCTCCAGGCAGGGCGCCTCTGGTGGGTGGCCGGCCCCCTGGCCGGGCTCCAGGCCGGGCGCCTCTGGTGGGTGGCCGGCCCCCAGACCGGCCCTGGCCGGGCTCCAGGCCGGGCGCCTCTGGTGGGTGGCCGGCCCTGGCCGGGCTCCAGGCCAGGCGCTTCTGGTGGGTGGCCGGCTGCCCAGTCTGTTCCTGCGTGATGATCATTGGCCGGCCTCCTGGTCGGCCCCGGCCGACCTCCAGACCGGACACCCCCTTATGACCAACGGCTAGATTTCGGGAGGGGGTACTTATACCCCTCCATCTACCTCGGGACAACTACCACGACCAAAAGAAGAACACCGCCATTGTTTGAAAGCTTCAAATCAATAGATCTCCCTCTCTAGCCACTCAATCACTTAGCCCTTTGGGGATTTGAGAGAGGAGACCTAGTTCTACACTTCAACCAAACCGATTTGATTTCCCCCCTGATTTGTGAGAGGGGGCTTGCTACTCTTGGTGTTCATTGGAACTCTAAGAGGTTGTGGTCCTTCGGAGCTTTGGGAGCTACGAAGACTTTGCCGGGAGCCACCAATTGAGTTGTGGTGCGTGCCCCGGCCTTGTGCATCGAGTCTTGGCGGCTCGGTGCATTTGGTGGAGACCCTCCAACTTGTGGAGTGTGCTTCATCCTTGTAAAGGTTCTAGTTGTCAACCTCAATGGCAACATAGTGACAAGTGCCTCGCCACATCGGTGGTAAGTCACAACGGAGATACGGTGTGCCATATCAAGGCTACCCGGTGTTTCACTTTGGTGAACACCGCGCCGCTCCAACGGAGATTAGCTTCCATTGGGAAGTGAACTTCGGGATAAATCTTCGTGTCATCTTGTTGTTTGTCTTTTCACTTACCTTTACTTGTTATCACTAGCTTGCTATATCTATATCTTGTGCTAGTGAACTTTTGCTCATCATATAAGTTTGTTCACCTTGTTGCATATTCTAGATAACTTATATTTGAGCAATATCCTTTTTAAAAACGAAAAAAGAAGTAAAATTTGTAGTTAACCTATTCACCCCTCCCCCCCTCTAGTTAAACTCATCGATCCTTTCACTATGTCATGGGAAGGGATTTGATCACTTTCTATGAGTTTGTGTCTCGGCTGCGTCATGTCAAAGTGGAACCCATAGCAAGAGAAGTTGACCATGCAGAAGGTATATGGTGATATACAAGTTATAAATGTTTAAGTCCAAAATTGCAATTGTGGAGGGTTTTTGATAAGTATTTGATACTCATTCTGTTTTATGAAAACAGAATCTACTGCTTGAGATTTGCATGGAGGGACTGAGTGGATATCGCGGAATGATGGCAATCAAGGAGTTGATGCTGGCGACATTCTACTTCTACATTTATCGTTTTGATTAGAGGACTTGAATAAGTTTTGTAATCGAATTAAGTGTGATTTTAATTAGTGTGTCTTGCTTATGTGAGACGGTTATTCATGTTAAAGACAATGGTTGTTCTATTTTCATGAGTGATCCTTTTTGGAAATCACAAGTTTTCGATTATAAGTGTATTATTCTTATTATAATCTAGATGATAAATTAGTTAAACATTTATTAAATATGGGACATACTAAAATATCCAAAAACTTAATAATGACAATTTTTTTAGTCGTGCTAAAGATTGAATAAACATTTTGATGTTTTATCAATGCGCCTTATTGAAGGAGTATGACTAAAATGCCACCCTTTGGAAGAGTGACAGGAGTTGCCGGAAATAAACACAAGTGTTGGTTGTATTTTCAGCGAATGTTAAATGTCATTATTTTGTGCACTCCATCATAAATGATATGAGTGTAGATGTATTTGTTCAAGTTATGATATTTGATGAGATCAAATAAAATTCTGGAGTTTAGGATATTAAGTTAACAAGAAAATTGAGTCTTTATGATTTGATCAAGAGAGACGAAATATTTGTGTTATATGTTAGTATGTGGACTTGTGACAAGTGTTATCACAAATTACAATGTTTAGAATATTTCAAAGGAGTTTGATATGTCCTAAGTTATTGTAATCACACACTATTTGATATTGTGTGGTCTCACAGAAGGGTTTTGTTTCGGGGGTTTAATAATAGCATTTAGATTTATTTGATAAACACTCTGTTTAGAAATAAGGATCTATTTAATGATTCGCATATATATTTTTCATATGAGTTATGAGAAAAGGAGGTCTCAAAGATTATGAGATAATTAGAGACTGTTGCGAATAATGTTGTAGTATATTCATAAGTGTGACTATGAATAAGATTCCACAATATGAGACTAAAAGGAGCAAACCAATTTGTTGGTTGTGCTAAAGGTTTTAGTGGTTTATCGTGAAAAGGTTTCATTGATAAAATATTTGATGGAATAAATAGAAAAGCTAAAACCTTGCTTGTTTATGTATCAAGTGGCACATATGTAAAGTGCTATGTTGGTTAAAACTTGACACATAAAGGAATTAATGATGGTGATCATTGAATTTTGGTTTAGCTTGTCTAAAGAAAAGTAGGATTCAATAATATAAAATTTTGTCAGGTTACAAAATAATATTCATGATTTACTTGTCATGTTTGAGAAACAAGACATACCTACGAAGCTACAAAGAGATAGAAGCCTTAAAATACGAAAGTGACTAAGAGTCATTCGATGTTAACTTTAAATCACAATGTAATTGTTGCTTGATTTTGTGAAAAGGATGTTTGGCATATTTATTCCTCAAAAGGGTTTTGTAGAGAATAAATAAAACTTAAAGCAAGAAAGTACTAGCGTTTCGTATATGAGTTCTCTAATTTTAAAAGTTAATTAAGAATTTTGGAGGTGTCCAAAATATCGAGAAAGTGCATAAAAACTAAGTGGGATCTAATTAATATATGTGGTGACATATTTTAAGTTAGAGCAGAAACTATTTTCCAAGATCAAAATATGTGGTGACATATGTTTGAGTGGGAGCTAGTTAAATCATGGTCAAATATAAGGATACCATATTTCTGAGTGGGAGCCAAAGTGGTTTCACAATTTAATATGTGTATGGTGTATATTTGAGTGGGAGTTTACAACATCTTGTTTGAGTGAAATGGAGATTTCATAAATGTTGTAAATATTTCAGGAACCAAAACGCATAACTTGTGAAGTTAATTTAAATGTCAAATGTCTATGGAGATAGATGCGTATTTTGTCAATAAATGAGTCAGGAACCAACATATAACTTATGAAGTTAATTTGAACGTCAAATATCCATGGAGATGGATATATCTATGGAGGATAGATATGTTTGATAAAGCATTATGTCAGGATGTTTTACCTAAGTAAGATTTTGAAGGAGTTCAAAATGAACAAGTGAAGAAAGGTTCTTTTTGCTTGTGAGAAATAGGTGAATCATTGAGTTGATAACTCAGTACAAAAATGATGGTTGGAGGATATGTTAGAATTCACTATGAATTGTTCATAGGTCTAAACATATAAGAACCATGTGTTTGTATTGGACGATATGTGACCCAAGTTCTTGGTTAGAAGAACATGTTAAGTGAGGATTCATTTTTTCATGGAGTTGAGATAATAAATCTAGAGATTGGTAGACTTGGTTGAAGTCATAAAACCAAACTAGATTGGAAATCTCATAATAGCATAAGCGCAGCGAAAGCATGATCAGAAATATCGAAGTGACTTGACTGCACTGTCGATTTGTGAGTCTACAACATATAGGAGTATATGATTAATTCAAGGATTAAAAGATATAATATATGGTTTGAGAAATTTTGTTTCAAGACTGAGTGAGTTCCAGGCACACATGCTATGTGAAAGTTCCTTTTGACTGATCATACGTCATGTAGGCATAATGGGAAACGAAAAATATCACTCTTTAACCAAATATATTATATTCATCATGTGATGATGAGAATTATCATGTGATGATAATAGGTTTATCATGAGATGATAAAGTAATGTCAAATTAGGTGACGTTAACGCTTTGCAAAGAACATAAAGAACTGTATAGTACAGAACACGGACAGAACCTCTTCCACGAGCAAACATGATCAGCACTGAGACTCCATGAGTGTTAGACACCATGAGTGTTGGATCGAGAAAATGTAAACTAGATTATTGACTCTAGTGCAAGTGGGAGACTGTTGGGAATATGCCCTAGAGGCAATAATAAAATGGTTTATTGGCATATTCATGTTTATGATAATAGTTTATTCTCCATGCTATAATTGTATTAATTGAAAACATAATACATGTGTGGAATATAAACAAACAGGTGTCCCTAGTAAGCCTCTACCGGACTAGTTCGTTAGTCAAGAGATGGTTAGAGTTTCCTAACCATGGACTTGTTATAGTCACTTGATAATGGAGTCATATCATTAGGAGTAATGATGTGATGGACAAGACCCAAATAATAAAGAGTTGCAATTGATCGTGTCACATAGTTTTCATTGCCAACGCTTTTAGTATGCCAAGCATAGTTTCCTTAGACCATGAGATTATGTCACTCCCGTTTACCGGAGGAATGCTTTGTGGACATCAAATGTCACTTCGTAACTGGGTGATTATAAAGGTGGCTTTCAGGTATCTCCGATGGTATTTGTTGGGTGACATGAATCAAGAGTGGGATTTGTCCTTCCTTGTGACAGAAAAGATATCTCTGGGCCCTCTCGGTAATATAGCATCAGAAAGGTTGCAACCATGTGATTAGGAGTAATCACGGAGATCCTATATTATGGACGAGTAAAGAGAATTTGCCAGGTAATGAGATTGAACCAGATATGGAGATATCGACGATCAAGTCTCAGGCAAATTAAATATCGGTGAGACAAAGGGAAACGTATATGAGGTTAAGAATCTCCGGCATCGTGGTTCAATCGATAAGGAACTTCGTTGAATATGTAGGAGTCAATATGGGTATCCCGGTCCCGCTATTGATTATTGATATGATCATGTCTACATGTTCTCGAACCCATAGGGTCACACACTTAACGCTCCGATGTAGCTAGGGTTAGCGATGAGATAATTGATGGTATGAACGAATGGTGATTCGGAGTCTCGGATAGGATCCCGGACATCACGAGGAGTTCCGGAGTGGTCCGGAGAATAAGATTCATATAAGGAAAGTGGTTTCCGGAGGTATCGAAAAGGTTCGGGAATTTATCGGTAAAGTACCGGAATATTCTAGAAGGTTCTAGAGGAGTCTAGAAGTGGGGCCCACAGGTGTTTGGGGCCCACATGGAATTATGGGGTGGTGCAGTGGCCTCATAGGCCAGCCGCACCACCTGGCCACAAAGGCCCATGCGGCTAAGGGCCAAGGGGCCCAAAGGGGGGCAAACCCTAAGGGGTGCCTTGGGGAACAAGGCTCCCCTTGGCCGCCGGCCCTAAAAGGGTTTTGGGGCGCACCCCCCCCCCCCCCTTACCCCTCCACCTATAAAAGGAGGAGGGGTGCGGCACACCTAGGGCTGCCCATTGCAAACCCTAGCCGCACCCCTCTATCCTCCTCCTCCTCCACCTCTTGCGCCACCCCTCCCGGAGGGCTGCCGCGAGCTACACCTCCTCCCTTGCTGCACCACCCCTAGCCGTAGGGCTGCTGCACCTCTCCCTCTCCCTCTCACATGGCTTGGCGAAGCCCTGTCGGACGGAGCACTACACCATCAACGCCACCACAACCGTCGTGGTGCCGAGATCTATCTAGCCACGTCCTCCTCGCTTGCGGGATCAAGGAGTGGACGTCTACATCGAGCCGTACGTGTGGATACCGCGGAGGTGCTGCCCGTTGTGGCACTTCATCGGATTGGATCTTCGAGGAAATACATCTCCTTGCGACTAGATGAGTCTAGTTGCGGGGATCGACTAGCCAACACCTGCATCGATAAAAGGCTTTGTTCGTTCTTCAAGGGTAAGAGATTGGATCTCATCTTCGCTACCTTCGTCTAATAGATCTAGATCCTTAGGGTTTATTCCGCTTGCTGCGTAGGAATTTTTTTTGTTTTCTATGATGCGACCCCATCACTATATATATTTGTCCACGAGACTCAATAATACATCCAACATATTACGTCAATCTCATCCTTATACATTTTTTACTTAGCTCATACAACAAAGCAATTAAAGAGACACACGGAATCCATGCATAGTAGTAGTGCTACTGGTTGAATCACAACTAAACAACTCTTGTGCACTTAAATGGAACAACAAATTTCTAGCTCGTCTTCTTGTTTGGACCTCTCTTGTTGTGAAGTTAGAGCTGTTGCGGGCGACATACAATGACATGCGTGGTGATCTGGTCGCGAAGATCTTCGTCGGCGTGGGTTTCGCTCATCCCCTATCCGGAGCTCTTCATAGGAATCAGAGCTGGCAATTTTCTGTGCGAAGAGACATCTGTTTGGCATTGACCGGTGTGAGCTTCACGAATCCGCTTGTGTGAGGTCCACCTAGGCGGTCGGAGTCGCTAAAGAGTAATGACAACAACACTGATGGACAACCTAACGGCGACCCTTGTTTAACGGTGGTTGTGCAACTCGTGTTGTTAGTCAGGGTGGCTGTGTGCGGCCTCGCTATGGTCGTGTCCATGACGATCGGCTGGGATATTTGTTGCGGTTTTTTACCGATTTCCCGCTAACTAAATGGTTAATTCCCTTTTCTTATTTGATAAAAATGGCAAGTCTTTTGCAGTAAATGTTGACGCACTGAATATAAAGCTGGTTCGAAAGGTCTACTCGTTGTGGCATTCAGATTCTGCCTAATTAAACTGCCCTAATATACATCTTCCTGGTAGAAAGTTAGTGAATGAGCATGCGAGATGGAACTGAGGCGTGCGATGGATGAGAAGAGGAAAATGCACTGGCAAAAAGGAAGCAGACAGAAAATGGGCTCTTTTTCCAGTTCGCCAACAGGACGGCATATGCAGTGTGCGGTGCCATGATCAGGTGCACCCTTAATTCGCTTGTGCGTGCCTGTATGTTGCCATCTTCAGAAGACTCTTATCTTATCCTGCTTGCATCGCTTTACAGAGCTGCATTCCTTCCGGGCGTGTTTGTGTTGCTGGCCACAACTGCACTTGCATCTCGCATCTCGCAATCATGGGCAAGGCAATAGCATGCATGGATGAGCTCCCAAGCTGAAGCGTTTGTTTTACTCGGCGCAGTGACGTGCAGTTCATCGAAAAAATGGCCGGAGACGACTGTGGACTCTGAAAGTCTGAAGAACTGAACACTGAGATCACAGGAACTGTCGCCAGCGTGAGGTACGTACTCCATACTAGAAGATGAACAAGACTGATAGTTAAATAGAAATGGACATAAATGGAAAACTAATGCATGCAAAAAAATGGTAGGAGGGAAATCATTGCCCGTGATGATCGAACAGATAAACTTCTATAATGATTACTGAGATATGATTCCTCAACAAATTAAAGTGAAAAGGCTGCCGTCCAAAACGCAGCTTTGCTTGTGCTCCCAACCAGAACTACGCAAAGCAAGCAATGTCTGTCCGTGTAATCCCTACCAAGCTCCTATTCACAAGAAAGCACCCTTAAGCCAAATTATTTTGTTCATTAGATGACGGGTGCCTGAAAGTGAGGCACAGGCCTGACATGTATTTTCTGTGTACTTGCCATCTTTAGGAAAAAAATAGCAAAAGGAGAACAAGACCAAGCACGTGCCTTTCACATGCCATCTTAAGGGCTACCGTTGATAACCCCGTTATATTAGCCCTTAAGAATAACAAAAAATAGGAGAGCTAATAAATAAACTGTGGCATGTTTGCTTATTGGCGAGAACATGTGCGCAATAGGGTCTGTCACCACTTGCCAGTAAAATTTTCAGATTGCTTCTTCACATATATTAGGATTTTTTTTTGCGAAAACATATACAACCTATGTTTCATAATATAAGACGTTTTAGCAAAGCTAGTTTAGCTTATTAAAACATCTTACATTATAGAACGGAGGGAGTATTATGATTTAGGAGACTCTCCATAAATCTAGGATGATTAGAGCATCTCCAACAGTAGCACTTAAAACAGACCCCTAATTTAGAGCCGGCATCAAACTCTCTACTCTTAAAAGCAGTTACGTACTCTAGCAGCTGCCCTAGAAATTCAGCCTCTATTTTTTAAATAACATTGATGTTAGGACCTAGACTTTTTTCTATTTCATTTTTCTTATATTTACCCTTTCTATCGCGCCACCTCCCCGCCAACCTCCCTATCATGATGTTGTATTGCCTCCCTGCCTCTCCCTGCGTCATTTTTTTGTTCCCTAACGTGAACCTTTTTTGTTTGTTTGATTCTCCAAAATGTCTGGTCAGGACAAAACCAACGGTGAAGACGGATTCTCAATCAGACTAGCACTTTTAGTGTTTTTATTACTAGTGTATGTATACACACACACTCTCTCTCAATATAGCAACTTGTGTCTAGTTTGATTACCTAATCGAGACAAGCCCAACGGTGAATAGGGATTCTCAATCAGGTTTGCACTTTTAGGGTTAGTTTAGCAACAAAGTTTTTTTAAACCAAAGTATTCTAAGACTGTAGTATTTACATGGTTGGCAACAAATACTTCAGTTTTGGGAAAAGAAATTTGGACCTCTTTTTTCTATAGCGCAAGATTAGTGCAGTTTCTCAAAATACAAAAAACTATATAAAACCACAATACGCATTGGACCCAAACGCCTTAAAGTATTTAATACTTCATTATTTTTAGAAACATACACTATAGGAAATCAGCTATTGGTGGGTTGCATACCCGTGGCGCACCACGAAATGCATGCGCCACTGGTATATATACCCGTGGCGCACCACATAATGGTACGTCACGGGTGTTAACTTACCCCTGGCGCACCAAAAATGCGGCATGTCACGGGCGCACGGCTATGTGGTGGCCGGGCTGGCTGGGGGTGCCCCCTCCTTACCCGTGGTGGATCTCATTTTGGTGCGCCACGAGGCTACCAGTGACGCACCAAGATGTTGTGCGCCACGGGTACGTGCGGTACCTGTATATATTCCACATTGTTTCCGTCCCTATCCATTCCCTAACCCCTAACCCTATCCAATCGCCCACCGCCAGTGCTGTGCCGTCGCTCCCGCCTCCACAACGGTCCACCGCCCCGTCAAGCCCACCACTGCGTTGTCGAGCCCCGCCGCCCAGTAGGTATGCCTCTGCGCCGCGTGACCTCCTCCGGCTACCGCGGCGTGCGCGCGAGGCCGACGGGGAACTTCTATGCCGAGATCCGTGCCGCCGGCTATCGCCTGTCGCTGGCCACGTACGAGACCCGCACGAGTCGTACGAAAAGTGGGACGACCTCTGGAGTTCGACCGATGAGGACGAAGCGTAGTTGTTGTTGAGTTTAAGTTGTAGACGAAGCGTTTTATTTTCTGTTTAGTCTATAAACAATATAATATATTTTATTTTTAGTCTATTTTATCTTTCTTTCATTCAATTGTGTATAACAAAATGTTTGTGGCGCTGCATTTTAAAGCGTCCGGTAATATTTACCCGTGGCGCACCATGCTGGTGCGCCACTAGTAATATTTATACCAGTATTCTCAAAATATTTCAAAAAAAGAAGACCTCCCAAGTGGACAGTTAAATTGGTTATTAGTACTAGTGTATGCATATATACACTCTCTCGTACGTTGTGCTTTTCTTCTTGTATGCATGTGTTGTGAATGCGTATAAATTTTGATCAAAATCAAACAATATAAAATTTAGCCAAATTTATAGAAAAAATATTAGCAACATCTATAATATCAAAGCAATATCGTTAAATACATCATGAAATGTATCGAGGTAGTTTCATAATTGATATTTCTTTTTTCTACAAGGTTGGTCAAAGTAAACATCGCTTGACTTTTCAGAAATAATATACGACTTGTTTTTAAAAACGGAGCCACGGAGGTAGTAGTGAGCATAAGGTTGTGAAGTATTTGTTCTCCAGCTCCATGTTAATAAACTTATAACGGATTTGCTAATCCTCAGGCGCCTGATTTTTTCTTATGTCTCAGTCACCCACAAAAATGTGAATGAGTTGCACTTTTCTGAGAATGAAATGCTTGCCAGAAAAGTGCAATTCGTTCTAGTTGCACTTTTTTTAACTGCAGTTGCACTTTTTCTAAGGTGATTTAGACTTAAGAAATTATTAGGCGCTTGATTTTTTCTTATGTCTCAGTCACCCACAAAAATGTGAATGAGTTGCACTTTTCTGATAGAAATGTGCAATTGCACTTTTCTGTCAGAAAAGTGCAACTCGTTCGAGTTGCACTTTTTTTTGAACTGCAGTTACACTTTCCTAGGTTTTGCTAGTTATCAGTTGCCTGATTATTTGTTAAGTCTTAGTCGATGGTGCTGAACGTTGGGAATTGGGATCCTGCAGCAGTTCGTACGATCCATTTGTTCGCGTGTTTAACCAGCATGGACTACTGGGCCGCAAGCAGTCCTTGCAAGCCATATATTCTGGGCCATTTTCTTTTTTCTTTTTTGTCTTGTGTATTTTTTCTTTGCGTTGTGTGCTGTGTATGCGAGCTGGGTCTTTTCTCTTTGCATGTTTTCATACTCCTAAATTTACACACAAACGTTTTTGTACAATCTGACCTATCCAAAATGTGTAACATGTCTACTTCTACGTGACTAATTATTTCTTCGATTTTGCTATTCTTTCGGTGCCTGATATTTTGTTACGTCTCAGTCGATGGCGCGTCGTTATGTAATTCACATCGCTATGCATCTTGCGTCAGTTGGGAAGAAGCTTGGGTCTTTCTCGTGGCATCAAAATGATATGGGCCTCCCGATTGTGATATATAAAGCAGATTTTTTTTTCCGTCCGTGCTTCTTTGTATTATTGTATGTGCTTTCAGGTGGGTATAGATATTAGGAAGAGACCAAGTGAAAAATCATGCGTGTGTTTTACGTGGATGGTCATTCCTTATTTTCCCTTTTTCATTTATTTTTTCTTTCCTTCTTTCTTGTGTATTTTGTAGTTTTGGTGTATGTTGCTAGGAAATTGGGTACACGAAAAATTAAAGAAATGTGTGTAATTTTTCAACCACACCATAGTTGATTTGTTCTATATGTATTGCTTTTTTATTTTTTATTTAGGTAGGTTGTAATTTTCATCACATCATAGTTGCTATTTTTAGAAATAATGGTTAGCTTTTAATTGCACATTTCTATCAGGTTTATGCAATTAGGAACCAGTTACACATTTCTATCAGATTTGTGTAACTGACTAGGTTTAATCATTTATACAATTAGGAAGCAATTGCACATTTCTGAAGGATTTGTGTAAGTAGTTAGTTTTTAATCACACAATTCTATCAGATTTGGACAGGTAACCAACCAGTTGCATATTTCTGACAGATTTGTACGATTGGTTAGCTTTTAATTGCATATTTTGCCGTGCTTTGGGAAATTAACTAATTAGTTGCACATTTGTCTAGAATTTGTGCAACTGGTAGTTAGTTGTTCATTTCTACCCTATTTTTGGATTTGGGCATCTAAACTAACTAGTTGCACATTTCTCTCAGATTTGTGCAACTGGTTAACTTAGTTGCGCATTTTTTTTAAATTTGAGTAACTAATCGATCAGTTGCACATTTCTCTCAGATTTGTGCAACTAGTTAGATAGTTGTTCATTTCTTTCAGATTTGTGTAACTAATCAACCGGTTACATATTTCTCTCATACTTGTGCAACTGGTTAGCTTAGTTGCATATTTATTTTAAATTTAAGCAACTAATCGATCAGTTGCACATTTCTCTCGACTTGTGCAATTGGTTAGTTAGTTGCTCATTTCTTTTCAGATTTGTGCAACTAATTGACCATTTGCACAGTTCTTTCGGATTTGTGCAACTGGTTAGCTTAGTTGCACATTTCTTTCAAATTTGAATAACTAATCGACCAGTTTCACATTTCTATCAGATTTGTGCAACTGGTTTGTTTTTATTTGCATATTTTCCTTTGATATTTTTGGCTTGTTTTTCTATATTTCAAATCACTAAACTTTTCCATAAAAAATGAGCTGCCCAAAACTATCTTGTATTCTATTTTTGCTTCTTGTATTCCCTTATTAGAGGACGAGTTTTAGAAATGTGTTGCACTTTTCACGGTAGGAATGTTTTGCCCTTTTCTTACTATGCGAATAGCAACTGGTATTCCAGATGAGAACACAAACTAGTTTACAATACGAGTTGTATTCCTTTTGTGAAAAGTGCAACTAGACCATTATCGTTCTATTGCTCTTATATTTGTTTACCTTTTTTTATTTTTAAACCACTTGATCTCATCCATTAAAAATGGGTTGCACTTTTTTTACCCATACCGATCAGTATTTTTATGCTTGTGTACATTTGTTTTTCAGTGATGCTAATGTGTATCACAAACACAAGGGTTCTCTCAAAAAAAAAACACAAACACAAGGTAGACACACATGCACCAGAATTATAAAACTGAAGACCACAAGGCCCAGTAGAAAGGGGCCCCTGCATAATTCGGCCTTCTCACTGTAAAAGCATATTGGAGAAGGCCAAAGTTTATACGTAACAAGATGAGTAGAGGGATGTTACAAACTTACAATCGACTGAGACATTAGCTTTTCTCAGTTGCCTGAGACTTAGGCGGACCTACTTATTTTTTTTTTAGGAAATGCTTATCGCCATCCTTGCAAAGTCATGCATCTTAAAAATCTGAATGTCATGTCAACTTTTACGGATAAAAAGTCCCGCATCTAACCATCACGGGAACTTAAAAAACATTTGGTAAAAAGGATGGGAAGAAGTGTACAACCCAACCATTTGGGGGCATATGCATCTTGTGAGGAATCTCCCTTTCTTCCGTTCTTTACCAAGGTTCACGAGCTTCTCTCTCTGTGCATGCGTCGGAGCGGCCGTGCGTGTTCCTGCCGGGCCTGGGATGTCGTTCATGGCGCGGCGGAGTGAAGCTATCGGCTCCGAATTTGCCCTCCGCCGATGCCTTGCCGGTCACACCGCCCAGGCGGGCGCGGCAAGTCAAAAACGGCGGCAGCGCGCCATCCCCCCGAGCTGACGCGACGATCCTCCGTGCGACGTGTGTCCCCGCCGCCACACGCGTCAGCGCAGCGAGAAGCCACGCGCACCCGCGACCTTTTGATCCCGTCGCCGGCCGGTGGCGGTGGGTGGCTTCGTCGCATGCCCTTTTTGCTCGTGCGCCCTCGTGGTTTCTCAAATGTGCTTTCTTCCCCGCGCCCCCAAGGTTTTTCAACTCTCCGCCGTCACGTTTCACAGCACTCTCCCCGCGTGTCTCCGGCAACCCGGCACAAGCTAAGCGACCAAAACCCACCTCGATCTGCTCTCACATGCCCAGCCTCTAGCTAGCTCCTCCGGCCATGCCGCACCGCCGCCGCCTCCACGCCCTCGCGCCCCCGCTTCCCCGGGCCCACACCGCCTTCGACGACCTCGCCGAGCAGGACTCGCGCCTGCCGCTCCTCGCCGACTACGCGCACCTCAAGCCCGTCGACGCAGCCCCTGCCGCCGCGCCGCTGTCCACGCAGTTGAGCGCGGGCAGCAGCGCCTTCACCACGGGCGGCACCGAGCCCGCAACCGCCTCCACCGCCACCGCCACGGGCTCCTCCCTGGCACACCCTCCGTCATCCACCGCCGCGGCGGGCGGCGGCGGGAGGGACGACGACGCGTGGGTCCGCCGCTCAAGGGAGAGCTACTACCTGCAGCTCTCCATCGCCATCCGCATCACCTCCGAGGCCTTCCTCGCCGGCGTCCCGCCCGAGATCCTCCACCGCCGCCTCGGCTCCGACCCCAGCCACGACGACGCGCCCGACCAGCACGCCGATGCCGTCTCCTACCGGCTCTGGGTACGGTTTGTCGTCTCCATTGAATTCGTTATTCCTACTGCCGATGCCACAGTAGAATCTTGTGTCTGATCTGTGGCTCTCTGCACATTAAAAATTGCAAGTTGAAAGCCAATCAAGGCGTGCAGCCCTCAGCCTCATCATTGGCTCGAATCACCTAATTAACTGGAGATGCTCTCGAGCAAATACATTTATCAACTGGGTTAATCAGCAATGTGGTGGTGCGGTGCGTGTAGGTGGACGGGTGCCTGTCGTGGGGCGACAAGATCGCCAGCGGGTTCTACAACATCATGGGCGTCGACCCGCACCTGTGGGCCATGTGCAACGCCGACGAGGAGGAAGGCCGCCGGCTGCCCACGCTGGCGGCGCTGCGGGAGGTGGACGCCAGCGACCAGTCGTCGCTCGAGGTGCTCCTCGTCGACAGGTGCGGCGACTCCGTGCTCGTCGACCTCGAGCGGCGCGCGCTCGACCTCTACCGCGCCCTCGGCGCCACGCTCGACCTCGTCCGCCGCCTCGCCGTCCTCGTCTCCGATCAAATGGGGTTCGTTCTGACCTCATTTTTTTTCTTCGATCAAGCTACTAGCTGTTTCCTTGAATCGGCCACGTGAGTTTGCTTTAGGAGAAAAGGTTTAGCCCTGGTCCGTGGCGATGCATGTCTCGCTCGTGCGTCCCTGTCCGTCTGTGACTGACTGCGAGTGATCCATAAATCAGTCCACATACAAGTCGGCATTCTCGTCCGTGAACCTCGGAACCTGGGCACCGACGAACATGTGAACAACACTCCAATTTCAGTGATGATTTTAGGGCTTAAAATGTACTACACGGTGTCTGATGGATCAAAACGGTCGGTCACGTTTCTGTCCGTACTGCATGCTGTTATGTGATTCCTTAGATAGAAGTTCAGGTTCGCTGATCAAAATTTCAAGCAACATGATCAGACATCATATAAGGCACAGCATGCATGTTGCTCTAGTTTGTGTTTCACATTCGATCTTAACTAAGTTGTTGGTTGTTTTGAAGGGGCGCGTTGAGGTCGGAAGACGGGGACCTGTACATGCGGTGGAAGGCGGTCAGTAAGCGGTTGCGGAAGCAGCAGAAGAGCGTCGTCGTCCCCATCGGCCGCCTGTCCATCGGGTTCTGCAGGCACCGTGCCATTCTGTTCAAGGCACGTCGCCAGCGTCCGTGCACTTGCTGTTACGATTTATACATTTTGGGTTTACAGAAAAGTTTTAATTTCAGTCTAGTCATATTCAAATTAATTCATACAGGAATTGGCAGATTTCGTTGGCCTACCGTGCCGGATCGCGCAAGGCTGCAAGTACTGCTCTGCGCCTCATCGATCCTCTTGTCTCGTCAAAATTGACGAGAGAAGATATTCAAAGTATGTACAGATATGTACTCTTTCTTAGCATGTTTGTGTGTTAATCTTTATAGATTGGTGAGCAAGTGTAACAACCTGATTTACAAATCATGCCGGTGCTTCTTCAGGGAGTACGTCGTGGACCTCGTCGTCGTGCCAGGGAGCATCTCCAATCCAGACTCCTCCATCAATGGGCAGCTGCTCTCCTCTGTATCTTCACCTTTCAAGACTTCTTGCACGGCAGGTTTGCCAAACTATGCGACGCCGGTTGCAGCTTGGAATCATCCAATAGCGGATGATCGTTGCAACTCGATGTTCTCGAATTCTCGGTATTCAGGTACAATTTACAACTTCATATTACCGCAGAGATATCGAATATCTAGGCCATGCGGATGCATATGCTGATTGATTGTGTACCATTGCAGTTGCCGGGGACAAGAACTTTATTCAGGCAGCCACCAAGGAAGGTGTGGTGTCCAAATGCGGTCAGGTCATGCAGAATGACAATTGCAACAACATGTCAGTGTTTCAAGTCTCAAAGCAATGCACGGGGATGGAGGTCGGTACCGAGGTTGTCAATAAGGAGAACATCCCCGGTGTTACATTGCCGAAACACCTGATCGTTGAGCCATCTTTCGCCATGGATTGGCTTGAGATATCATGGGATGAGCTTGAGCTCAAGGAACGCATAGGCGCTGGTACTTCTCTATCTTCAGTATTCTTACCACCTTGCTGCATGATGTGTAAATGATTGCTGTTTAATGAAATGCAGGTTCTTTTGGTACCGTTTATCGAGCTGACTGGCACGGTTCTGTAAGTATCTTGGACTTTTCATATGGAAACCTTTTTTGTTCACAGTGGGATAAGGATAGTCTAGAGAGATCATTAAGTTAAGGTTATAGTTTTTGGTATGTAGGATGTTGCAGTAAAAGTACTGACAGACCAGGGTGTTGGCGAAGCTCAGCTGAAGGAATTCCTTAGAGAGGTTACTTCACCATTTCTGTGTTGAATCAAAACTTTATTTCTGTTTAATATGGATCTCAATTGTCTCATTCGCTTTAACACGGGAGATTGTTGAACCTTGCAGATCTCTATCATGAAACGAGTTCGCCATCCAAATGTGGTATTGTTCATGGGTGCAGTGACAAAGTGCCCACATTTGTCGATAATAACCGAATATTTGCCCAGGTAAACCTTCCACCAGTTTCACGAACAATATGAGCTAAATTCCTAAACCAAATAAAAAACCCTGAATCCTGATGATGTAAACAGAGGGAGCCTCTTCCGTCTCATCAGCAAGGCAGCTAATGGAGAAATGCTCGATTTACGGCGTCGTTTGCGCATGGCGTTAGATGTTGTACGTATCACAACTACTGGCTTTTACAGATAGCATGCTCCTGAAATCATACTAGTTTCCCAGGATGGCATATGACACATCGTTGTGTTTGAATACAGGCAAAAGGCATCAACTATCTCCACTGTCTGAACCCTCCTATTGTGCATTGGGATCTGAAGACACCAAACATGCTGGTGGATAAGAACTGGTCCGTGAAGGTTAGTTAAGAGTTTATCTCCCAAGTAGCATAGCGCAATCGAAAAAGGATTTTCTACTTTGTCTCTTTATTTACTATCCTTGATACAACTTCAGGTAGGTGACTTTGGCTTGTCCAGATTTAAAGCAACCACCTTCATATCGTCTAAATCAGTGGCTGGAACAGTAAGCTTTGCATGACAACGATTACTCGATTAGTAATCCGCCATCATTATTTTTTGGATTCTTAAGACCGAAATATCATAAACTGCAGCCAGAATGGATGGCACCAGAGTTTCTCCGTGGCGAGCCATCCAATGAGAAATGCGACGTGTACAGCTTCGGTGTGATCTTATGGGAGCTCCTGACGATGCAGCAACCATGGAGCGGCCTAGGCCCAGCACAAGTAATCTTCGAACTCATTATCGTGCTCTCTTATACGGTGTACAAAAAAGACTATTTTTTTCTGATTCATTTGACGAAAATTGCAGGTAGTAGGAGCTGTTGCCTTCCAGAACAGAAGGCTCCCAATCCCACAGGGTACCACCCCGGAACTAGCTGCTCTTGTTGAATCCTGTTGGGCTGAGTAAGCATTTTCCGTGACCTGCCTGGCTATCTTGATCAAAATTTGAAGCGATATCCGTTTGTGCGTATGGTAGTATACGCAGTATACGCTTAGAACAAAACATTGTTGATTACATGGTTTTTTCTTTATTTTCAGTGATCCAAGGCGGCGCCCTCCCTTTTCGAGCATTGTTGATACGCTGAAGAAGTTATTGAAGTCGATGCTCGGAGCCGGTTCATGAAGAGCCCCACAGATTCTTGGCTGACCATTTGTTTTGTTCATGCTAATCCACAGCAAGGAATAAGGCAGTTCGTTGGCTCGAGGCATCCGAGCCCTTTTAACACTTAGTGTTTCCAAAGCAGCACAAGCGCAATGCATAACTGAAGCAGCACAAGCACAATGCTGCTTCGAGTTCGTTAGCTCAGTTCATTTTACTTCTCTCTTCCCATATAAAAACTAATTCATTATGCATCTCTTATGTTGCCCATCACATCATATGTACATTGATTTCTGCTACTAATTGAATTTTTTTAGGGTGGGTGAGTAGTCTAAAAATGTCTATTCCTGAATGTTTCCAAATATCTCCACACTGGTCGAGTGGTAGTTCTGCAGTTCAGGAAAAAAAAAAGGAAATTGACTTGGTAACAAATATAGCAGCTCATATGATTTTACGCTGAGTCAACTTTCCATCAAAGTTTCCAACTCAACAGAACAGAATAGAACAGAACAGAAGCATCAAACTGGAACAGAAGATATCTAGTTTCCATCTTAGTTTGGGTAGCGAGAAAACTGATCCGCAGATACCGTGCTGTTTTTTTAGCACCTCAGGCAGTCATAGGCGGTGTTTCTAACAGAATTTCCAGGATTCCGTAAGGAGAATGTGATTCACGAAACATAGTTATCTAAGTTGATCTTTCCATTCTGACTACAGACTACCTACACCCAACAAAATCCACCTTGGTCTGCAGATTACACTACCTGCTCCAGCTCCTGCGCGTAGCAAAGAGATTGCTTGATCAGCTGAAGCGAGTGTATGCCGACACGGGGTTGAGGTTTCGCCATGTGAAAAAGGACCGATCGGTTCTGAACCTCCCATTCATGCTGTCTCTGCCATCAATAGGAATACTTGTATAGTTAGAAGTGGTACAAAATCTATTATATGGTTTCGTCAGTAGAGTAGCACAGCCTAGTTGTTGCACTCATGCCTCTAACAAGATGTGTTTGCCACCCTTATTTAATTTCTCATATCGAAAAATGGTGAGATGGGGTAGAAGACAAGATATAAAAGAACATTTACCTCTGATATGTACTCCAGAAGCTGTTGGTCAGAGGGAAACATCAGCATTTCCATGGCATCATTCACTGGCAAGTGATCATATGCCTGGCCACTGCAATCAGCTATTTCATCTCTACAAAGGAATGGGTAGAGAACACAATCAGGAACTTCACAACAGCAGCCAGGAAGAAAACATAATGTAAATTCACTCACCTCATAGTCTCAGCAAGAAGGTCCATGAAGTAGAGGTATGTATCATGTGGCACAGCTTGTCGAGCATTGATTAATCGGCTGTAGGTCCCTTCCATAAAGGCTTGCTCAAGCTCCACTGCATATTTGATGCAAGGATGCTCCAGGGCTCTCTGAGGCAGAAGTTCCAGCTCAGTGTGGAATTCTGCTATTCTGTTCTCAGCCAGCAGCCTCATAAGATTAAGCCCCAAAATTGGGTATTCGTCTGGTGAGGGTGGGATCATGCCTCTGACGAACAATCATAAAGTGAACACAGTATAAGTAGCACTAGACAAACATTAGTTCTAGAAAATACAGTGTTCTAGAAACGAATATCTTTGTGGAAATGTTCAGCAGCGTCTTTTACCCACGCGATAATTGTGCTCCTAAAATTCCAGGAGGTCACACAGATTAACACAAATGTATACCTACAATGACAACTTGACAATTGACAAGTTACAAACACTGAGACCATGTGTTGAGCAAGAGAATCATAAACTTTACATCTTGTTACTTATATCAAGCTGTTCTGCTGAGACCTGCCAATCCTCATAGGTTCTGTGAGGAATAGAATACTAAAGCGCTGAATAGTGACCTACGGTTAATGGTCACAACTTCCGCTGGAATGAAGTAGATTGTCTCACAGAAATGCATGCCCAGGATCTGAATGTTCCAAATGTATGTGTTTTTTAGGGGAAATATAAAGGCTTGGCTATGCAGGATGATCGATGCAGTACATAAGACCAAGATGTGATAATGTAGGAAACAAACCTTGTATCCATGTAGAAAACTTTTAGTTGGACAAAATCCCTCTCAAATGCATCTTCCCTCTCAAATGCATCTTGGTCTCCAATTTTCATGTTCAAGACAACAGCTAACTCATATACAGCTCCTGAAAGTTTCACAATCAGTCACCACAACAAATTCATACAAAAACATCGATGCATACAAACAACATCCCACTACAGACTTGCAAAATGGTAAACTGCAGTGCAAAAATGTATCATCCAAGGATGAACATGAGCAGAGTTTTCTAGAATGGTGTAAAGAACAGTTATGGGTTATGACAATGTTCTCTTAAGAAGAATGCTTTGCAGATTTGCCGGTGTGGTCCATGACTAGTGAACATACATACAACCTGAACAGAGTATTCCCCAGAAACACCTTCAGCTACACAACACATCTCAAATTGTTCTCTTAAGGAGAATGCTTTGCAGATTTGCCGGTGTGGTCCATGACTAGTGAACATACATACAACCTGAACAGAGTATTCCCCAGAAACACCTTCAGCTACACAGCACATCTCAAATTGTTCTCTTAAATTGGCTCAGGATCCCACATTTGCTGGAAACAAAAAAAGCTTCATCATGCCAATAAGGGGTATATATTTCCCAACCAGGTGCTTACTTGCGAGTCTCAGCTCTGCGACTGCGTTAGGTGTCCTCTCAAATGTTGGTGGCAGGCTAGGAAACTTTGTGAGGAGAACCTGAAACCAGCAACAGGAAGAGACATGTCACCTGATTGTAAACGCTGAATGCAAGGGAAACCCTGAAAACGAAAGGCACAGCATTTCATCCTACTGTGAACCCCCGAGGACAGACTAGCGCCTACATCTGTGCGTTGGCAATGCGGCAGCAGAGCTGCACATCCCCAACATTGCGAACCCTTGGCCCAATCCATCTCCTCATTTCCAACAGGTCGCACAAACCCTAACCAATCGCAGTACAATTGGGAGATTTCGGGGATGTACGGAGAGCACATCGCTAACTCCCAACACATCCAATACCTCCTAAGCCTGAGAAAATCTAGGTCGGAATGATCGGCGGAAAATATAAATCCCCAAGGATCCACCCAAAACCGCTCATAAACCCCATCCATCACTGTGCGGAACACAGAAAAATACACAAAATCTCCAAATAAATCCTGTACAACCGCCATAGGGCTCCCGATTACAGCAGAATCGCGTGGCCACCGGATTATTTCGTCGATGTACTACTCCAGAACTCGAGCCGTGTGTGTGGGTATACCTTGAGCTCCGAGAGCAGGGTGGCGCAGGACTGGAACTCCTTCTTCACGCAGGCGTAGTTGAGCCACGCGAGCTTGAGGCTCGCCTCCTCCAGCTCCCGATCCATGGCGACAGCAGCTTCGTCGCCCTTCCCTTCTCCCTCCTTCCCCTCTTTTTGGTCTCGTTTTTTTTTTTCTGGAGTTTTTCCTCTGCATTTTCTCCTGCGGCACAGTGGTCTTTCTTGCGGGAGGAGACAGCGCCGCACACTCTGCTGTTGCGGGGGTCTTGTGAGCCGTACGATGGGGAATGAACGGTCGCGATCCGGCATAATAACGTGGAAGGGGAAAACGGCATGGAACTGGCGCGCTGCTGCCCTCGAAGATTACGTTTTTAATGCACAAAAGGCGTATTCACCTAAGCTTGTCGGAGAGTGGTTAATTAGCAAAACGCGTAATTAGAGTTGGAGGTGCGGGGAATCGAACCCCGTGCCTCTCGCATGCGAAGCGAGCGCTCTACCATATGAGCTACACCCCCGTTGTTGTCATTGACGTTTCTTTCTTCCATAAATTATGTTAGATAACTTTGATGGAACTATTATAAACGACACTTTTCTTTATGAGATTTTTGTCGACGACGCCTCGTTAAAATTCGATATGATGGCCTCCCTGTCTGACTTAGATATAAAAGACGGTTTGATGACATAGCTAGCACGCACGAGGAACGAGCCTTGTCAACCTATGCACATAGAATTTGCGGCAAAAGGTTCTGTTTTTTTCAATTCTCTGGATTGGTGATGAATTGTTGCAAGCCTCTTGTTTGTGTGTGTCTATCTCCTTATTCGCGACGAGTGACTATTATAATTTTCAATTCCTTGTTTGCCGAGGGGGTTTGCAGATATCATAGTCGTTTGTTGCTTGTTCAGTGTGCGTTTTAAGTTCGGACAGCCATCGAAAGAAGAAGATGATGAGTACGATTTTCATGTAGGAAGGAAACGTGCGCGGTGACAAAACTTTTGACTGCTGATCACTGCACTCTTTTATCGCCGTGGGCAATTCTGGTGCGGTCACTTGACCATGTTCGACTTCGACTGCGTGCGGGGTAGCTAGGCATTAATTAACAGCGAAAATATCAACTTGGTGTACACGGATCGGAAGGCGCGCATCCATCCTTCTGTTCTGGTCGCTTCCATTGGCCGTTGGGTTTGAATGCGGCCGCGGTCGTGGTCCAGCCAGGGTACGGGTGGACCGAGCTCGACTTTATTTTTTTGGTTTTCGATTAGACTTCAACTTCATTCAATCTGTGTTCAAAACGAACACATGAAAAGTTCAATTCTTAATTGTAACGGGGACGTGCACAGCTCGGGTCCATGTCACGCTTACTCCGGTTCACTACACCGACCGCCACTTCGATCGTTGTCACCATTTGCAGGAGTAATACCAATTCCCAACCCCCAACCCTCCGCTTTTGTTTACTGTACAACCACGTTGCACGTTATACGCTTCCTTCGTGGTGATTATCGTGTGCGTCTCTGAACTCGGATGCATATATGGCCTCAACTGCCTCCAGCCCAACCGTTTGATGTGTACTCGGGTATTCTTTATCTCTGTGATTACAAGGATTATTACGGCAATTCCAAAAAAAAAAAGATTATTACGGGTCCTCTGGATGTTCTTGCCCGAGAGGAAAATCGTGCCTATATGGTTAGAACTTTAGAAGTGTTTTTACAATTTCTCTTCAATTCGTCTCTTTATTTATTTGGTACTGCTGGTTTTATGTCGGTTGTGTGCATCCTAACTATGCACAAGCCGTATGTAATACTTAAATTCTTTTTAAGTAATAAATCTCCCTTTATCGAAAAAAAGAAATGGTTCAGTTATGGAAATCTTGCCCAGCATGAGCATTGCAGAAATTTCACAGGAAATTAGGAGAACAAAAAACATTCCCAACACGGGCGAATTACACATGAGCTAGCGCATCCTCCAATAAGTAAGCTGGCTAGAATGTGCTATGCAGGGGTGGGCGTTCGGGATTTCCCGAAAAATCGGGACGGGAAATTCGGGATTTTTAAAATTCGGGTAATGAAATATGACTCCCGAAATTTAGTAAAAAAAAGAAGGTCCCGAAAATTCGGGTACCCGATAATTCGGGATCGGGATCGGGATTTCCCGATTCACCCGATTATGAGACGCGTGAGACCTATCTTCGAGCTGAGACGCGTCTCGAGTCTCGACCAGCTAGGACGTGGGCTGCGGCGGCATCGTGGGATGAGGCGCTGGATGCAGCAGGCGGCCGACGATGACGCGGGGCAGCCGGCGAGGACACGGGCGGCCGGCGAGGACGCGGGGCGGCCGGCGACGGCGAGGACACGTGGGTTGCGGCGGCATCGTGGGATGAGGCGCTGGATGCGACGAGGACGCGGCGAGGCCGGCGAGTACACAGACGTGGCGGCGGCGGCGGTGCAGGCCGGGCGGCTCCGCGGGATTCGGCGGTGGCGCGGGCTGCGGCGGCGTCGGCTGTGCGGGATGCGGCGGTGGCGCGGGCTGCGGCGGCGTCGGTTGTGCGGGATTCGGCGGTGGCGCGGGCTGCGGCGGCGTCGGCTGTGCGGGATGCGGCGGTGGCGGCTGCAAGGTATGCGGGGATTTGGGGATGCGGCGTGGGTGCAGTGCACTGCGACCTGTTCGTGGCAATCGTGTTGGACAGCTAGAGAAGAAGGGTGTCTTGAGGGCCTGGTGGGCTTTTTCGTTATTGGGCTGTTCGGGATTTTCGGGTTTTTCGGGATCTATATCTATATTCCCGAATTTCCCAAACTAATTTCGGGAAATCGGAACACCTTCCCGAGAAATCGATCGGGAATTTCGGGTTCGGGTTCGGGATATTCGGGTTTCGGGTTCGGGAATCGGGAAATATGCCCACCCGGAGTGCTATGGACCAAGCCCGCCGCCGGTGAACTCACGCATCCTCTTGCGTCAGTTGCGTTGCGTCTGCACGCAGACCCCCCGACAAGAGCAACCAAGAACCGCCCACTCCCCAACGCAAAGTCGTCGTTTAGATTAACTTCACCGAAGAACGGGGCAGTAGCCCAGTGGCTGGGATCGCGCGGTGGCGTGCCTGGCGACCAGAGTTCGAGTCCCGTCGGGGCAGAATTTCTGGAATTCTTATTTGGGTGGTGTTGTGGGGTTACCTTGCGAGTACCCCACGGTGGTGGTACCGAGGTCACGCCAAGGAAGGCCCAAGGAAGGCCCAAGAAGGATGATGTGCGGCCCAAGGTAGTCGCCGTTAGGTCATCAGCTTGATCATCCTGTACGTGCCATCAGCACCGTTCACCCGAGACCCAGCCTATCATATAAAGGTTGGGAGGGTCCCTCGTCTAGGTCAACGAAGCAACTAGCCGCCAACTCAAACCCTAGCGAGATTGCCATCTCGCCATTGTAGCCACCTTGATCATAATTCCATACGAGCAGGAGTAGGGTGTTATCCTCCGGGAGCCTGAACCTGGGTAAATCACCCCCTGTTAGCCGTCGTGATCACCAACGTTCATCTTCCTCCCCTTCAATCAACCCGGGGTACTCGACCCAGGGATTTGCCGAGCCCTAACCTCATCAATTGGCGCCGTCTGTGGGAAAGAACGAGCGTTGGAACCATGGTTGCTCCGGCTCCATCGACCTTGAAGACCGATGCCCGCACCAAGGAGCCAATCCGGGCCAGCTCCCTCGAGTACGTCAGCCACCCGCCGGCTCATCGCTCGGCGTACGCTGAACTGAGTGATGGTACGTGGATCACTTTTGGTACCATGCACTACCTCATAAACAGCTACGGAACGCTCCGATCTACGGTGGCCGCGCTACGCGCGGAGACGACACCCGCGTCTGCATTGACTACGTCGACCACGCCTTCACCTGTCGTGGAGATCGCATCTGCTGCGAATGCAGCGATCGCGTCTTCGACTGCCGCGAAGATCGCATCTGCTACGACTACAACGACCACGACATCACCCGCCGTGATCGCATCTACCACGACTGCGACGATTGCGTCTTCGACTGCCGTGAAGATCGCCCCCGCCTCGACTACACCAATGGCCTCCGTGGCAAAAATCGCACCCAACGCGACCACGACACCCGCACCTCCGGCTGCCAAGGAGATCGCATCGGTGGTGACCCCTGCGCGGATCAAGTCTACTCTGACTACCTTGATCGCGTCGCGGGCAAGGCCAAGATCTGCATCAATCCCGACTACGTCGGCCACGCCTTCACGTCGCGAAATCATTCGCAAGCCAATCGCACCCGCGTGGACGACGGCGACTCAACTCCTCGCATCTGCGGTGAAGGCCGCGAAATTCTGCGGAAGCAACCTTAACGGCAACTGTGGTACCCACCACGTTGGAGCCATTTTCGACTCCGAGCACGGCTCGGACGAAGGAAGCAGCAGTGGAAGCATCAGCCCCACTCCCCGGGTTTACCCCGCACAAGTCTACATGATCGGCCCGGCGCGGGCCAACGGCGACGAACCCGCATATCCACTGGAGGTGGCCATGCCGGATCAGACACGGCTCACCATCACCCGCGACATGGCAATCAGAGCCCTGAAGCACGTCGAGGAGGGCACATACCCCCCACCAGACGCACCCCGAGAGGACCTTTTGGCGGTCCAGTATCTGCTGTGGAAAGAAGGCGAATGACTCCGCGCAGAGAAGGCCGAGCTACTCCGACGCAAGGAGGAAGCCGACGCGGCGAGTGCCAGGAGGGCCGCGCATTCATTCACCGCTGCCTCGACAGAGGTCTCACAAGGAGAAAGGCGACACAGGCCCCGCGTGCCCCGGATGACAGAGGCCGAACGCGCCGGAGTTACCCGCAACCTCGAGTCGTCATTCATGACTGAAGACGCGGACGGGATACCCGTCCCCAAGACACCCGGAGCTGCCCTCATGGCAGTCGAAACATACCTGCGACTGACGCAGCCACCTGAGGGTGACGCCCGCGCTCTCCTCCACAAGCAACAGATCATGTCCATCAAGGCAGTCGAAGAAGCTCTGGCGAACAAGGCGCCAGCAGAAAGGGCGCAAGAAAATCGGGGTCGCCGAGACCGTGAACCCGCAGCACTCGTAGTCCCAGCTCCAAGACAACCGCGACAGCCGCAGCCAGGCGAAGACCTCCGCAACGTCATCACGCAGAGGACGGTAGACCGCAACCGACCCAGCGGACGGTCGGCACACCCAATGCTGACAACCGCGACGATGGCGACTTCGAGCCACGCGGTGCCGCATGCTTCAGTTTCAACATCCGCGACACAAAAATGCCCAAGGGCTTCAAGCTCACAGCAGAAGCGGTCAAGTACGACGGAAAGCAGGACCCGAGAGACTGGCTGGAAGACTACCTCATAGCCTGCAGTTGCCAGGGCGGTACTTCGACTACAGCCATGCAGTACATCCAACTGATGCTCACAGGATCCGCACGCGGGTGGCTCAACAGCCAACCCAAGGACGCCTTCAGCACGTGGGACGAGTTTGCGGATGCCTTCGTTAAGAGCTTCCTGGGGACGTATTCAAGGCCGACAACTTTCGTAGAACTCCAAGCATGCAAGCAAGGGCGAGACGAGCCGCTCTGGTCATACATCCAGCGATGGACCCTGCTCCGCAATACCATGGAACCCACCTCGGAAGACCGAGTGATGGATGCCTTCATGCACGGCGTCTACCGCCGCGACCTCCGCGAGGAATTTGGTAGGCTCCGGCCGAGAAGCATGATTGACCTCATGAAGATAGCCAACCAGTGGGCAGACGGAGAGGACTCGGTTCGTGATACTCCACGAGACGAGGCCGGACCAAGCAACTGGCGGGAAGGACGCCAGAAGAAGAAGCCGCATTACCACGGCAATGACTCAATAGAGTTAGTAGCGGCGGGATTCGAAACCCCCCGCGAGAACGAAGCATACGACAGCAATCGCCAGTACAGTCCAAGGCAGTACAGTCGAAGCAACGACGAACAGAGTCGCCAATACAGCCAAGGGCAATTCAACCGAAGCGGTGGCAGCACCTACCGTGGCGATGGGGGCCGCAAGCGAGAGTGGCAGAGGCGCACGCTGACTCCGGAGGAAGAGCTAGAGCAACCCTGCAAGCACCACATGTTCAGGAACCCGGAAACGGGCAAATGGGGATCTCGTCACCTGTTGAAGGACTGCAAGAAGGCACGCAGGATATACCAGGCAATGCAGAAGATAGTCGCTCAGCCAGCCACGCAGTTGGCTCCCCAGGCAGCACCCGCAGCACAGCCAGTCGCACAGTTAGCTCTCCAAGCAGCACCCGCACCCGCGCCGGCAGTCGCCAACCCAGCACAGGCAGCGGCAGCTTTTTATCCGCAGCAAGAAGCCCCTGACGCATATCCAGCGGCACGCGGACAGCTCAACATGATACAGAAGGGGCGCCCTTCAAACAGGTTCCACTCGAAAATCCTCGGCCGTCACCCGAACCACTCGGGGGCTGCGCCGTACAGGTCTAAGTCAAAACCTAGGCCGCCACTCGACGCACTCGGGGGCTGCGCCACACAGGTTCCACTCGAAAATCCTCGGCCGTCACCCGAACCACTCGGGGGCTGCGCTGTACAGGTCTAAGTCAAAACCTAGGCCGCCACTCGACGCACTCGGGGGCTGCGCCACACAGGTTCCACTCGAAAATCCTCGGCCGTCACCCGAACCACTCGGGGGCTGCGCTGTACAGGTCTAAGTCAAAACCTAGGCCGCCACTCGACGCACTCGGGGGCTGCGCCATACAGGTCCGACTCGAAAAACCCTTGGCCGTCACCCGACGAACTCGGGGGCTGCGCCGTACAGGTCTAAGACAAAACCTTGGTCGCCACCCGACGCACTCGGGGGCTGCGCCACATAGGTTCCACTCGAAAATCCTCGGCCGTCACCCGAACCACTCGGGGGCTGCGCTGTACAGGTCTAAGTCAAAACCTAGGCCGCCACTCGACGCACTCGGGGGCTGCGCCACACAGGTTCCACTCGAAAATCCTCGGCCGTCACCCGAACCACTCGGGGGCTGCGCTGTACAGGTCTAAGTCAAAACCTAGGCCGCCACTCGACGCACTCGGGGCTGCGCCATACAGGTCCGACTCGAAAAACCCTTGGCCGTCACCCGATGCACTCGGGGGCTGCGCCGTACAGGTCTAAGACAAAACCTTGGTCGCCACCCGACGAACTCGGGGCCGCGCCACACAGGTTCCACTCGAAACGCCTTAACCGCACTCGAAGCACTCGGGGGCTGCGTCGCACAGGCCCGACTCGACACACCTTGGCCGCACTCAATACGCTCGGGGCTGCGCCATACAGGTCTACAGAAGTCCACAAGATACAGTTTATTCACTCGAAGGCTACCACCACCTCGACATACATACACCCATGCTCCCACCTGGGAAAATATCTCTTACAAACTAATGCTATACAACAACAGCCTGGTATTCTTACTCTACAGGCTCCTACTTTGGCGAATCAAGCGGCCCCACAAGTTGCTCACTGAAGGCCTGGACCTGCTGAATCATCTGACGCGCAGCCGCAAGAGTATTGGCGTAGTCACCTGCTCCAGGCAAGCCGTCAAGCACCTTGTCCAAAGGAAGATGGGGCCGGTGCATTCGAACGTACGCCAGCGCCACGTTCACCCCGGCAACAAGCTGGGTGTGCACGACTTCCTTCAACGCCTTGCCCTTGCCCTCGCGGTACCTCTCCAGCAGCGCAGGCAGTCCGTCAGGCTGCTCGTTGTGCGGAAAGAACACCTTGTTGACCTGCAGGAGGGTTCTTCTGCAACCTTCCAAGAGCAGAGCAGCCCGCCAGGTGCGATCCAGCATCCTAGCAAGTACACCGCCCTTGGATTTGTCCGACCAAAATTGACGAGCTTCGAGTGAGTCACCGGCGGCTTCTCTATCCACTCGCTCGTCCACTCGACCCTGCTCGGCCTTCCGGTCAGCATTCACATCTGCATGAAGACCCAGCACTTAGAACAGTGAAAGCATAAAGAAACCAGAGCAAAGCGTCAGAAGACCAACCTTGCAGTTGCCGACTGATCAGGTCCATCTGGCCAAGAAGGAATTCCTCACGCTGTGAGAACGGCGCAGCAGGCTGTGACTTCAAGCGCTCCAACTCCAACCCGGCGGTCCTCAACTTCGACTCAAGCTCAACGATCTTGTTCCTCATGTAAGTAATCACTCGCTGATCATTCACACTTCGCGCGTGGGCTGGAGGAGCTTGACGACGAGGGCGAGTGGGTGCAGCCGAAGAGGTATCCTCGTCCTCACCCGCACCAGCAGTTCCAGCGACAGCAGGAGCCTCGCCCATCTCAGACTGCCAATTTTCGACATTGTCAAGCAAATTCATATGACAGAAGACTCGAAGACAAAACTATATTTCGACACTAGCATGTTCGTGGCCAAAAGACTTCGCAGATCATGAGTTTCATTACAGACCAAGTTCAAAAGAAGAAGAACCCTAAAACAAAGGAAACTACATTGCAGACTCCGACCGAGAACGGCCCTTCCTAGCGGCCAACTCTGCAGCCTTGGCGATTCTCTTCTCGAAGGTGGCAACCAGCTTCGCAGCCAGCTGACTCGCCCGCGCCTTCACAGAGCTAAGGGACGCGGTCTTGCCATCAGGCCTCCGAGGGAAGTCGCTGACAACCTTCTCAAAGTCACCTGCGACTTGGTGACCAAGTAGGAGCTGGAAAGTGAGCTCTGAGCCGCGTACCGTCTGAGCACGCGTGTAGTCCGCCATGGTGGTCGCTTTGCCTTCAAACGGAGCCGCAAGCGCGTCAACAGCGTCCGGCGATGGCTGGTTGGGGAAGATGCTCTGGTGCACAGTCGCCAGGGCGCCTGTCGACTTCTGCAGCGCCGTCGAAGCATACGCACAGACGCGATCAACGAAGCCGACAGCATCAGCCAAGCCGACATTGGCACTGGAAGTTCCTTCGGGAGGAGCACCTCCATAAGTCTCTGCTCCAAAAAGACCACACCGATAAGATACCAGAAGTCGACAAAAGAAAAAGTAGGCGAACAGCCGAGATACTTAATTCCAGTAGCGTTGGCGAGTGACAGCAAATGTTCAATCTGAGCCTTCTCCAGAGCATCCCGGGTTCGCTCACGTTCTTGAGCTTCACCCAGAGATTTCTCCAGCTCCGCGACCCGCTTCGCCGTGCTCTCCCTCTCGCCTGTGGATCAAAGAAGCAAAAGTCATCACCAAACTCAGTCGAGGCATTTTTTGAACACAAGGGTTAGTACTCACTGTTCGCTTGCTCCAGAGCAGTGCGGAGTCGATCCCTCTCCTTCTCCATCCGCACAAAGGCTGCGGCTCCCTCCAGCAGTTGGCGAGAAAACGGCTGTGGAAAAGAACAAGATATCAATCTGCGCCCGACTATTCTAGTCACGCACATCTTCGGGGGCTACTCCCATTGAGAGCGCTGTTCGCGCACCCGATATAGATATTGTAGACTGCGTTAAGAGACACTTACATGCTCAAGCAATCCAGCATCCAACGAGGTAGCACCAGCAGTTTTCTCTGGCACGGAGGAAGTCGAAGCCTTCAAGGTCGACGCGTCACCCGCCTGTGGCTCCTCTTCGGTCGCCTTCGCGGTCTGCTCCAACACGGGAGCAGAAGTGTGCTCCATCTCTGGAGGCGAAGAACCGACAGCGCCGGTGCGGTTGCTGTGACAGGATAATTCAATTCAAACACTCGCAAAGGCAAAAAGGGCACTCGACAGAACAAGGTGATGGTTTCAAGACTAACCTGGTGACGTCCTGATCATCATCGCTGCCCAGGGAGACGGAGGGCATCCTTCCGAACCCAGTCGGCGGCGCAGAGCTAAGGGGAGGCACGACCAAAGGCTCTGTCGGGTCGCTCGCGTACCTGGCACCCGAGGACGACTCGCTTCCCTCGTCCACGACCTCCACCTCCACTTGCTTTGCAGGTGACGAAGCCGAAGCAGACTCGCCACCCTTCCGCCTCTGCCGCTTCTGCAGCGGCTCTTCATCTTCATCGTCCTCCACCACCTCTTCACTCCGAGAAGTGGCGGAGGGAACGTCATCTTCATCAACCTCTTCATCCTCAGGGAACTCCGCCTCTTCATGAGGTCCGTTCTCCATCAACGGAGGAAGGCTGACAATGTTGGAACGACCCTGCCCAGGAATTCGGCTCAGACAAAAGAAGATTTCGACAAAAGCATATAAAACAGAAGCAAAGCATGAAGGAATCTTACCTCAGGCACAGGGTTGTTCGGCCCATACGGCTGGACCGGGCACTTGATGTTGCACGGATCGGCGGCTCGGATACTGGTGATGCTCCTCACCTTCGACTCAACTTCATCATCGCCGAGTTCATCGCCGTGCTCAAGAGCCCACATCGGGTGGACGCGAGCACGGAGTGGCTGCACCCGAAGCCTGAAGAAAGTGGCAATGAGATGCACTCCACCCGTCTCGCGCCCAAGGCTCTTCAACAGCCCACTGAGAAGCGCCAGTAAGGGTTGAGTCGCCTCCCTGTCTTCCTTCGACAGCGGGTGCGCCCATGCCTTTGTCTTCTTCAACTCGCGATCAGCCGCGAAAGGAAGAAGCCCCTCCTGGTCGCACCTGACGTAGAACCACTTCCTCCGCCAGCCTTGGACGGAGTCGGATTTCTTCATCTGGAAGAAGGCGGTGTCGCCGCGCACCTGGATGCCGAAGCCGCCCACCGGGTACACTTGCCCGCTCTTCCCCACGTTCCTCTTGACGAGGAACAACGACTTCCATAGCAGCCAGTGGGGTGCGATCCCCAAGAAGCACTCGCAAAGCACGATAAAGCTTGCGATGCTCAAGACGCTATTGGGGGTCAGATCGTGGATCTGAACCCCATAAGCATAAAGAAGACCACGAACAAAATCGTGGAGGGGGAACCCGAAACCCCGCGGAAGAAAATCCACGAAGCATACGCGTTCCCCCTCGCGAGGGGCGGGGAATACCTCCTTCCCTGGGGCGCGCACCGCCGCCTGGTCCGCCGGCGGCAGCAGCCCGCGCGCGCGGAGGCCCTCAAGATCGGCCTTTTTCACCGACGATTTCGTCCAGTCGCCTTCGGGCTTCTTCATCACGCCAGCCTCGGTGGCGGCGACGGCGCAAGGGCAGCAATGGAGGAGAAAGCAGAGGAGATGGCGGCGAAATGAGGATGGCGTGAACTGTTCCCCACCGCGGTGAAAATATATACCGCGGGGACAGTTCATCCTGGCCGTTCACCGCGAAGCCGCTCTCCACAACCTCATCCGGCCGTCCACGCGTCGCGCAGAGAGGCCAACCGTCGCCGCCCACGCCGCCCACTACGCACGGGAATCGAGGCGTCTTCATCACGCCGCGAAAAGTTCGCGCCCAACGGTCAGATCAGTCAATGCTGGCACTGGGACCACCATGTCACGTCCCATCGGACGCAGAGCACGCCGAAAACGTCAGCACTGACGTCATCTGCGGAGGCGTGGTAAGCCAATGGGCTGATGGAGCACCCGGACAGTTCATTCGAGTGCAACAAAAATACAGTAAGCTCTCAACAGCTGAGTCGACTCGACAAGTCCATTCGACTGCACAAGAAGTACAGTAAGCTCCACGAGCTGAGCAAACTTAAAGAAGTAAGCCAAACCGGCCGAGTACAAAGTAAGTCATGCAAAGCAAGTTGCGACTCCGTCAATTCGAGTCACTTCTTCACTCCCATCGGGAGCGGGCTTTTTCGACTGAAGGAAAAATTGAGTTTAGCCTCAATTGCAAGCAATTCAGTTTAATCTCGGGGGCTACTCCCATCGGGAGCGCTGTTCGCGCTCCCGAATGACTCAGAACAATCGGAGTCGAAAAATCACCGATCAGAACAACACTCGCAGTTTTCACCCTACAGTCGAGGTTTCGGCTAAGAAATCTTCCATAAGCCCTGAACGGCCGGAGTCGACCATTTTATTTGTTCCTTTCAGGAACCTGGTGGCGTGCCCGGAAGGAAGGAGTCCTTTACCCGACTCTATGATTCGACTAAGCACTCGGGGGCTACTGTTGTGGGGTTACCTTGCGAGTACCCCACTGTGGTGGTATCGGGGTCACGCCAAGGAAGGCCCAAGGAAGGCCCAAGAAGGATGATGTGCGGCCCAAGGTAGTCGCCGTTAGGTCATCAGCTTGATCATCTTGTACGTGCCATCAGCACCGTTCACCCGAGACCCAGCCTATCATATAAAGGCTGGGAGGGTCCCTCGTCTAGGTCAACGAAGCAACTAGCCACCAATTCAAACCCTAGCGAGATTGCCATCTCGCCATTGTAGCCACCTTGATCATAATTCCATACGAGCAGGAGTAGGGTGTTATCCTCCGGGAGCCTGAACCTGGGTAAATCACCCCCTGTTAGCCGTCGTGATCACCAACGTTCATCTTCCTCCCCTTCAATCAACTCGGGGTACTCGACCCAGGGATTTGCCGAGCCCTAACCTCGTCAGGTGGGATTCTTCTATTAAAATCTGGTCCTAGTTCCTCCTAGGCCCAGCACATTTTCATTAACTTCACCGCAATGGCAGATTCACCTGGTACAGCCGGTGTATGTTCGTCTCTCTAGTCTGAGACACGAGCACACCCACGGTTTTGGCCTAATCAATAAGGCGGTCTGAATCCCTGTCGCTTCATAGCACAAGTGTGCCAGCCAAGTGGTGCTCTAGTTTCTTCTTTTTTTAGGCCAGAGGCTTTAAAGGTGAGCCGACTTTAAATTAATAAAGCCATTCACACAACGGTTTCGTACAAGGAAGTTCGTAAATACCCAGCTCTTAACAGGACTACAAAACAGCCAACACACCGGCACATAAGAAGGTTCCCAACCCGATATAGGCCTACACATGGCCAAAGAACGATAGAAAAGGAGGACGGCCACGACTACCGCCGGTCTTCGCGTAGCTTGAAGTGGAGGATCCTGGGCCTAGAGCTCGCAAGTCCCAACACCACCATATCCTTCGTCTTCACCGCCGGACGCCACTGTTGGAGAAGAGCAATCACATGGAAAAGCACATCAGCGGGATGATTCAGAATAACGCCTTCTATCGCTAGCTTATTACGTGCTATCCAAAGAGCCCAACATTGGGACGCGAAGGTAATCCAAAAGATGCGACGCATCTACCGGTACACAACCTCGGTAGCCGCACGACGTCCCCCCCCCCCCCCCCCCAAATCTCCCGAACACAACTCCACATAAGATTAGCCAGGTGACAGGAGAAGAAGATGTGCTCGGTATCCTCAAACTCGCCACACAACGCACAGGTACCCTGCCCTCGGCCATGTTGCTTCAGAATCTGGTCTCCCGACGGCAGCCGCCCCCTAGCTAGCTGCCATAAAAAGATCTTGATCTTGTTAGGCACCGCGATTCCCCATATCGCTGCCATGTGCGGTGAGTTATGTCCCAAACCCAAACCTCGAGACTCCAAGACACTGTGTCTTCCTCCCCCATTCAGGGTTAAACACTCTAAGTCTTGGCGCAAGCCAACCCATTGTGTCCTTTCCACCGGGCCAAATGTCCGACGAAAGGGATGGCCCAGTCCCCGTGCTCCCAAGCACTCACCACCGTACAGTTCTGAGAAACTTCTATGACAAACAAGTCTGGGTACCTCTCCCTAAGAGGGGTCGCCCCCACCTAGCAATCAAGCCAGAGACGTGTCGTGCGTCCATCATTCACCGTAAACTTGGCTCCCAAGCCAATGAGGTGCTTGATTTTGGTAAGAGAGTTCCGAAATTGCGACCACTGTCGCGAGGAGCTGAGGAGGGGCTCGTCCTGCTCGAAGTATTTGGCGCATAGGATGTCCTCCCACAGTCCTTGACTCTCCCATAAGAGCTTCCACACCCATTTAAGCATTAGGGCAATGTTCATAATTCTCGAGTTGAGGATTCCCAACCCCCCTCGGACCTTGGGTCGACACACCGCCGGCCAGTTGACCATGTAGTAGCGGCGCTTGAGACTTGCCCCCTCCCAGAATAAGCGGGCCATGTGCTTGTCCATGACCTCATGTATCTCCTCCCCAAGTAGGAAGGCCCCCCATGGCAAACATGGGCGGGCTGGACAGGCATGTGTTGGCAAGGATCAGCCTCGTTGCCGAGGACTGGTGTGTGCCCTACCACGGATCACCCCGGGTCCCAACCCGAGCCCCAAGGAACTCCCAGTCTGCCGCCATGAGCTTGGAGTCTCTCAACGATAGACCAAGGTATGTGATGGGGAACTTTCCCAGGGAGCAATTCAGGTTACACGCAGTGCACTCCCGTTCCACCTCCGACACCCCCATGACCACGATTTCACTATTGTTGAGGTTAATCTTAAGCCCCGACAACTTCTTGAAGCACAAGAGCAGGAGCTTGAGATTTGCGATGCTCATGGTGTCCGGCTCAATGAGGATGATCGTTTCGTCTGCGTATTGTAGGTGTGTTACCTCCCAGGTATCAAGTGCGGCGCCAGCCCCTTAATGTTTTCGACATCCCTGGCCTTGTCCAACGAGTCAACCGCAAAGTCAAACAACATGGGGAAAGAGGATTTCCTTGTCGTACTCCTCTAGCATTGGGAAAATACGGTCCAACTTCCCCGTTGACCGTAATCACAATCTGGCCTCCCGAGACCAAAGACATCACTCGATGGACCCAACCCAGGTCAAAACCTTTCCTCAAAATCACCTCACAGAGGAAACCCCAGTCCACCCGATCGTAGGCTTCTCAAAGTCCAGCTTGATAAGCACCCCTTTGTGTTTTTTAATCTTGACCTCGTGCACTATCTCATGTATACCTATCTTATTCACTAGAACACATACATAGTTTCATCAATTATTTATGTGTTCCTTTTATATTAATTGTTGTAATAGTCATGATTTATCTTTCATATTTCTGGCTTAAATCATATGGAAATTTACTCATTTCTTCAACATTTATCGCCCTTTTCAGATCCGTCACGAGAAGGATGCGGGCAGATCCACCCCCGCTGCAATGTATTAGGAGTATAGGATGATGATGTGCTCAAAGACTCCGAGAAGACAAAGGATGACCTTCCTTAAGGAGGATTCACTTTAGCCAAAGAACTGAAACCTATTTTTATAGTTACTTTGCTAAATCTGGTGTTTGTAGGGGTCCAATGCCCTTTTTCAAATTTTAGATGAAGAATGAAATCGGGACCACCAAAAGTGAATGTAAGAGCGAAGGATGTCATGTAAGAAATGGATCTCATAAAGATACGATCGCATTGCAAGAAATAAAATTGTATATGTTAATGCAATAAAAAATAGATATGACTGGAATAAAATTTTACATCTGAATGAAATAGAATAAATGAAAATTTAGATTTAAATGCGTGCCCTTGTTGGTTCGTATATCATGAAGAAGGGTACGTACCATGACGAGAAGATATCTAGTGCTCCCACCCCTTAGGGTGCTCCCCGTTCTACAGCCAAAAAAGTCAAATTTAAATGTTTCAATAAAATCTATGAATTTGTTTGGATGTCTACAAGGTACAAGCTCAAAAAAATTCAGCTTCAAATTTGAAATGAATATTGAGAAACAAAAAAGGCAAATCTAGAATCAATAGTGTCATAGGTGTCACTAAAAGACAAAAGCATAAAAATGACACTATTCATGCCGGATTGGCCTTTTTGTTTCCCAATGTTCATGTTGAATTTGAAGCGGAAATTTTTGGAGGTTTTACAAACCTACCTTACGAGTATGCACAATTTCTCATATTTTTTTTGAAATATTAAATTGGCGGTAGCATGTGGAGCACCCTAAGGGGTGGGAGCACTAGATATCTTCTCGTACTATGACATGTGGCGGAGCTATGTAGAGCAAAATTGGCCATTGTCCTCCCAGTTATTGGGCTCTCATTTAGACTTGCCCACCCATAATTTTTCTTCGTACCTCCATCACTGAATGTGTCGCGACTGATGTATCGTGTCCAAATCATCCACGACGGATAGCTAACCTCGGAGTTACACTAAGTGTGGGGGATATATATGATTTACACACGCTTTTTTCTTCGTCGGCCATTAAGCGTCGTCAAAACACTTTCCACGACGCTTAACCATATATGAAAGGATCGTATGGGCACCTAGAGGGGGGGGGGGGGGTGAATAGGTGCTACACCAAATTTTAATTCTTTTTCGATTTTGGGCTTGACACAAAGGTAAATTCTCTAGATATGCAACTACGGTGAATTTACCTATATGACAAGCAAGCAACTACGACTAGGCAAGTAAACACGATACAAGTAAAGACAACTAAGGGATAGAGATAACCGAAAGTAGAAGCACGCGGAGACAAAGATGTATTCCCGAGTTCCTCCTTGTTAAGGGAGTACGTCTCGTTGGAGGGGTGTGAGCTCGCCACAAGAGGCCTACTCAAGATGCCACAAAGGCCTCACCCTATTCTCCGATGAACCGCACCCAAGGGTTTGGTTCACCTTCCACTATCGGAATCCTTCGAGGCGGAATCCAGAGCCTTTACAACATTCTTGGGGCACACACCCACAACTTAATTGGGGGCTCCCAAATCAACCAATCTGTCACAATTACAACAAGTAGTAAGCAAGAGAATCTAGGGTAACACAATTCTAAACCTAGAAACGAAATCCCTCAAGTGAATGAGGGGGAAATGTAGAACGGCTTGGTGAAGATGCAGATCGGGGCCTTCTCCTTCAATCCTCTAAAGATCAATGAGTTTGGGTGAAGGGATTGGGAGATCTCTTCGATTTGAGCTTTTGCTTGTAATGGAGGAGAGAGAGTTGCAAGAGCTAGTTCTTGAAGGGGAAGAAGGCCTCAATATTTAGGGGGGGACCAAAAACTGACCGTTGCCCTCCTTTGGATCCCGGGGTGACCGGTAGTACCACTCTCGGGCCGGTACTACCGGTCCCCCGGAAATACCAAGCTCAACCGGGCAGGGCGGTACTACCAGCCCGGTACCGCCCGACTGCCACACCTCTACCAGAGGAGAAACGTGGAAGTGGCCCGGTAGTATCAGACGAGCGGTACTACCGGCCTACTGCCGGCCATCTGCCGCACCTCAAACAGAGGCAAAACGCGGCAGACGAGCGGCACATGCCCGGTACTTCCGGGTGGGCCGGTACTACCGGACTAGCCCGGTACTACCGCCCTAGCCAGACAGAACAAAGCAGCCCAAAGTAAACCTCTTGCTCTTATCCTTTTTCTTGAAGAAACTGATGGGGGCTTGTGTGAGATGACCTGGGACTTTAAACACAAGAAGGTTAGGCCGCAAACCGTGTTGTCATCAACTCCAAAACATTAGGGATATGCATGTTCTTTCAATATAGCTCGGCGGATATATAAGCCTCGTGTAAGAACCTACGATGTAGTGTTCCTGAGTAACAAGTGTATATGTCCTAACCCAAGGATGATTCGATGGATACACTTCCTAGTCATTCCATATTTTGCAACAATACCAAATTTTAGAAAACTTGTCCGAGTTAAGCACTAGGTAAGTTTGTAGCCTTGACTTCCTTTCCAAGCCGAGTCACTCGATTTCACTAGGAGAGAAAAGTGTGCCACAATCCTCTTGTGCTTAGCGAATACAAACACCTATTTGATTGACTAACCTACGCCAAGTTATCGTCATGAAAAATTGCAGTGGCTATTGTTAGCCTTTGTATACAAGGCAGAAATGCAGATAGGGCAGAGGGTCATTCTTAACTGAAACCACAAACACAAGCCAACCTCTACGGCGGATTTGGAAGAGTTAATATTACACGATTCACTACTTTCAAATGTCAAATTTATCAGATTTCCGCAGTCCAAAATACTATATATATATATATCTATTTGAGATTTTAAACATTAGTAGTTACAACATTATCTACTTCCAAGAATTTTTTCAGATTTTTTCGAAACTTCGAAATATGATTTTCGAATTTAAAAAGAAAATAAAAAGCTCCGTGGAACTCGGCCTCCATTTATCCTCTCTTCGCTCTTAAGTTTTCTTACCTACTACTGTAGTTGGCTTCAGTACAGATCTCAGCTGCTACAGGGCTACGGGCCGGCCATGCCTGCATGTGACATTCAAGGCTTCCACCGCTCATGCTTTCTGGATCGCGAGTTCACTCCCGTTGTACACCTACCCTTCCGACAACGCTCCTCTGTCGCGTGCTCTGAACTTCATTCAGGCTGCGACGCCGCCTGCACTGCAGCGGAGTCCAAGCGCCGCCGCCGCTATTGCAACGGACACGCACTGTTGGGCACGCCACCGATCGATGACCCCTGCGTCGACGAGATATTCAGATCTACATTCCTCCATGGCTCCATCCAAGATCCATCCTTGGACAGATCACACGAGGGCCATGAGAATTCAGATAACAACCAAGCAAAACAGTGTGCGCACGCACGCACGCACGGACCGACCGGCATTCATTCAATTCACCGGCGGCGCCGGGCAACCGTAAACCGAACGAGCCGGACCGGCATGCTCCCGTGCGCCGCACACCCGGTAAGCGGCGTCGCATCCATCCGTCCGTCCCTCCCTCCCTGGGCTCCATCGATCGATCTCCATCACCGTCCGTTGCTCACCTCCCCAACCAACTCCCCGCGCGCCGTATTTAAACCCCCCAGCCCCGCCAGGCGAAGGAGGGAGCTGCCGTGCGCCGGCTTCCATCCCATCCAGCTCGCCATATATACACGCGTCCCCTCCACCGGCCAACCCAGACCGTGCACGCTGCTAGCTTAGCCCAGCCTGACAGCTCCCACAAACTTGCACGCACGTAGCAGCGGTTGCGCGGCGCGATTGGCATGGGGCTGGAGAAGGAGGATGCGGCGGCGGCGGCGGTGCACGGGCACCGGCTGTCGACGGTGGTGCCGAGCTCGGTGACGGAGGTGGAGCGGTACGAGCTGGCGGAGGCGGACCTGGCGTTCCGGCTGCACTACCTGCGCGGCGTCTACTACTACGCGGCCGGGGAGACGGTGCGCGGGGTGACCACCAAGGTGCTCAAGGACCCCATGTTCCCCTGGCTCGACGCCTACTACCCCGTCGCCGGCCGCGTCCGCCGCCCCGCCGACGACAACCAGCCGCAGCAGCAGGGGGAGCAGGTGGACGGGGAAGGCGCGTCCCGCAGCAGGCCGTACGTCATGTGCAACGACTGCGGCGTGCGCATCGTGGAGGCGCAGTGCGACCGCGCGCTCGACGACTGGCTCCGCGACGACGGCGTCGACCGCGTCACGCGGCTCTGCTCCGAGAAGGTGCTCGGCCCGGAGCTCTTCTTCTCCCCGCTGCTCTACGTCCAGGTAAACCCGTTGACCATCCGTTCCGCGATGGAATTTCCCGGTAATGTATTCAATTATACTGTATATCTTCTCCGATTAAACAAACTCCGCCGTTGAATCTTCGCGATCTGGTTGCGAGGATTGTTTGTTAATGCTGCTGAAGAATGGAGATGTAGACAGTTGGCAGGCGATTTTGTTGGTTGGGCGGGCCGCGACTGGTTCTAGTCTAGGCATTCAGTTTGACAGGGGATCGATGAACATGTAGCTTTCGGTGTGGTTCGCAGGTGCGGCCGTAGCCATCGAAAACTTATGCTAGAGCTCAAAAATTCGGAAGATTTTTAGTGTGCCGCCGACCGACGAATCAGCAAAACTGATTGCTGCCGCATCTAGCAGGGATTGATCACACGAAGCGAGTGAGGAGGTTTCTGAACATCTGAATGATCTTCTTCCACCTATCACATATGACCACATCACATGCCACCTATGCTGTGACAGCCTAGCTACGAGAGCCTAGGACACGATGAGACGTGTGAGCGTGAAAGAAAGTCCAAAAATTTAACTGTTCTACCCTCCTACAGATCATGCATGTGCAATTCCGCAGTAGTACATCATTCATTGCCGCATCTGCTCTTGCACGTAGCGTGTCCTGCTGCTGCTGCGTACCGAGTCTGCCAATAGGCGTCGACAGTATTAACTGCACCATGTACGTCTGCTCTGGACAAGTGTAGTAGCTTGTCAGAAAGAGAGAAGCTTTTGTTTCTTGTAAATCAATTTTCCCTTGCGCCTCTCAGCTGCCACATCTCAAATTGTTGAATTCCCCAACCCGCAGACAGACCACAGTCCATCTCAACACTAATGTTCGGTTCATCAGACAGAGCTAGTCAATGCGCATTCAGAAATGTCTTATGGATCGCCGCCGGTGCCGGTGGTGCATTATGATCAGCTTCGTCATGTAGGACCACCACTGTCTTTCAATCTATGTGGACAGATCGACTAGCTCGTTGATACCAAATGTTTGCAGTTCATCTTGGAACGTACTACTAGTACATTGGTACAATGGTACTGCTGCAACTTGGCTTCTGAAAAAAGACAAGCTTGATTTGATTTCCTGTTTCAAGCTCAACCTACTTGGATCATTTTCCGTGCTTGAAACCTGAATCTTGTTGGTCTAGACAGCCGGTAGAAACTTATTTCAGCTCCAAGTCGTAATGACACTGCTTCCTCTGGCTGGTTGACTCGCAGGTCACGACCTTCAAATGCGGAGCGATGGCGCTGGGGTTCAGCTGGGCGCACCTCATCGGCGACGTGGCGTCGGCGACCACCTGCTTCAACAACTGGGCTCAGATACTCGCCGGCAAGAAGCCGGACGCCATCACCGTCAACCCCGTGAAGGAGCCGCAGGACCGCCCGCCGGCCGACACGGCCGTGCCACGGTCCGTCAAGCAGGTCGGGCCCATCGAGGACCACTGGGTGGTCCCCGCGGGCGTCGACATGGCGTGCTACTCCTTCCACGTCACTGAACCGATGCTGAAGAGGCTGCAGCAGCAGGAGTCAGCGGCCGGGGGCGGCGCCTTCGAGCTCATCTCGGCGCTCATGTGGCAGACGGTGGCGAAGATCAAGGTCGGCAAGGAGGTGAAGACGGTGACGGTGGTGAAGACCGACGTGTCCGCCCGGAGCGGCAACTCGCTGGCGAACGAGCAGAAGGTCGGGTACGTGGACGCGGGCTCCTCGCCGCCGGCCAAGAGCGGCGTGGCCGAGCTGGCGGCGCTGCTGGCCAAGGGCCTGGTCGACGAGACGGCGGCGGTGGTGGGGTTCCCCGGGGACGTGCTCATCTACGGCGCGAACCTGACGTTCGTGGACATGGAGCAGGTGGACCTGTACGGGCTGGAGATCAAGGGGCAGCGGCCCGCGCACGTGGAGTACGGCATGGCCGGCGTCGGCGAGGAGGGCGCCGTTCTGGTGCAGCCCGACGCCGATGGACGCGGCCGCGTCGTCACGGCGGTGCTCCCCAAGGACGAGGTCGGCAGCCTCCGCGCCGCGCTCGGGAGCACGCTCCTGAAGGCTCCCTGAGACTGAAACTTCGGTCCGGTGAATGGTTTTCAGGCGCTGCAACTGCAACCTTACGTACGTAGTGTGATAATTCTGGCGCGTGATTTCCAAATTGAACGATAGATGCGCCTGTATTGTGATCGGTTTGTCAAGTGTGTGCGGTAGGATGTTCCGAAATAAGTTGCTCGAATAACTTGTTCAAGATGTACCCGGGACTGCATGAAATACAGAGCTAATTAATCTTGTTCCAAAGCAAAAGTCTGAACTCCCAAGTGCACTCGGGATGGTCTGACGATTTTAAACAAATCGTGCTGTATGTTCATGGTAACCCTTCTATATTAATAAATAACAAACCACGAAAGGGGTTTGCGCCCAGCTATATTAATATAGCAACCACCCATACAACTACGAGACAACCGCTGGGGCAAACAACACAAAAAACGCCCAAGAGAGAAAAAAACACAAGAAGAAGAAAAGAGAAACTAATGCGCCCAAGAGAGAAAAAAAAAACACAAGAAGAAGAAAAGAGAAACTAATGCTAACAACGGTAGATCGACTAAACGGATGTCCTGCAACCGCTACGCCCTTCGGAGATTTCCACCACGCTCCTAGCACTTCGACGCGCCGCGTACCAAGCAACACCTTCAAGAAGGAGTGCGACGATGACGACGCTGCTGCCCGGACTGATCCTAGGGTTTCCCCCGGTACGCGAGGGGTAGTAGGGAGGGGGTACAGCCGACACCCTTCAGGAAGGAAAGGCGGCACCCGCAGGCGTCAGCGCGTCGGAGCCGGACAAGCCGACATGGATTTCGCCCAACCCTCATACATCCACTACCCGGACGATTCGTAGCGCTCCGCCCAACTTGCCACCCACCAGCATGTGCCACCACGGTCTTGACGCCACCCTCGTCGTCTCACTTTGGTCACTGTCATGAGGCCTAGAGGAAAGAAAATGGGAGCACAACAGGTAAGGGGCAGCAGCATCGCAGCCGCGCGGGAGGGAACTACCTCCACCGCCGACGCGGTAGCCGACCGAACGCGGCCGCAGGGACACACCAGGCCCGCCTGGCCCGGCAAAGTCCCCGCCGCCACGCTGCGGCAGGCCTGCTGCCAGCGCAGCCGCCACCTTGCCATCACCGGCTCACCACCTCGACATCCAGGGAGCACCGCGGCCAAGGAAAGAACAACCGGCCCGCTCCAACCCAGATGGGACCAAAGGGGCCCAGATCTGGGTCGAGCGGGCGCCGCCGGCTACCCTCTCGCCGCCTGCTCTGCCACCAAGGGTAGCTCCATCGGCCAGACGCCACCCGGGGCTTGCCGCGCGGCCGTCGGACCGTTACACGCCGAGATGCACCTGTTGGGAATATGCCCTAGAGGCAATAATAAAATGATTTATTAAGCATATTCATGTTTATGATAATAGTTTATTATCCATGCTACAATTGTATTAAATGGAAACATAATACATGTGTGGAATATAAATACCAGGAGTCCCTAGTGAGCCTCTAAAGGACTAGTTCGTTGATCAAGAGATAGTTAGAGTTTCCTAACTATGGACTTGTTATAGTCACTTGATAACGGAGTCATATCATTAGGAGTAATGGTGTGATGGACATGACCCAAACAATAAAGAGTTGCAATTAATCGTGTCACAAAAGTTTTGTTGTCAACACTTTTAATATGCCAAATATAGCTTCCTTAAACCATGAGAATATATCACTCCCGTTCAGCGGAGGAATGCTTTGTGGACATCAAACGTCACTTCGTAACTGGGTGATCATAAAGGTGGCTTTCAGGTATCTCCGATGGTGGGTTGTTGGGTGTTATGAATTGAGAGTGGGATTTGTCCCTCCATGCGACGGAGAAGATATCTCCAGGCCTTCTCGGTAATATAGCATCAAAAGTCTGCAGACATGTGATTAGGTTGTAATCACGAGGATCCTATATTATGGACGAGTAAAGAGAACTTGCCGGTAACGAGATTAAACTAGACATGGGGATGTCAACGATTATATCTCGGGCAAGTAAAATATCGTGAGACAAAGGGAATCGTATATGAGATGAATTGAATCTCCGGCATCGTGGTTCAATCGAGAAAAGGTTTTCGTTGATTGTATAGGAATTAATATGGGCATCCCAGTCCCGCTATTAATTATTGATATGATCATGTCTATACATTCTCGAACCCGTAGGGTCACACACTTAACGTTCCGATGAAATTAGGTTTTGTGATGAATTAAATGATGAAACAAACGAATGGTGATTCGGAGTCTCCGATGGGATCCCGGACGTCACGAGGAGTTCCGGAGGAGTCCGGAGAATAAGATTCATATATGGAAAGTTGTTTCCGGAGGTTTCGGAAAAGTTCCGGAAATTATTTGCGGGGTACCGGAAGGTTCCGGAATGTTCTAGAGGGGTCTAGAAGTGGGACCCACATATTGTATGGGGGCCCACATGGACCAAAGGGGTGCAGCCACCACCTTGGTGTGCCGCACCACCTAGGCCCACATGGGCCAATGCGGCTAGGAAAGGAGGGGGGAATCCCACTCCTAGTTGGACTAGGAGTTGGGCCTCCACCCCTTTAGGAAAGGGAGCCCAAGGAGGAGTCCTAGTTGGACTCCGACTTGGGGGGCAAGGCAAGAGGGGCCTACCAGCCCCTACCCCAACCCTAGCCGGCCTCCTATATAAGGAGGGGAGGGGAGGGGTGCGGCACACACCAAGGGAGCCAACCCTAGCCGCACCACCTCCTCCACCCAAACCCTAACTGCGCCACCCCTTCCCCGGAGGGCTTCCGCGCACCTCCACCTCCACCAAGAGCTGCCGCACCACCCTAGCCCTAGGGTGCTGCGCCACCTCCTCCTCTCCCTCTCCTCTCGCTTGGCTTGGCGAAGCCTCGCATGTGGAGATCGTCATCGTCACCGGCACTACCGTCGTGCTGCTGAGATCATCAAGGCTGCGTCTTCTCGCTTGCGGGATCAAGGAGTCGACGTCTTCATCGAGCCGTACGTGTGGACACCGCGGAGGTGCTGCCCGTTGCTGCACTTCACCGGATTGGATCTCGAGGATAATACATCTCCTCGCGACTAGACAAGTCTAGTTGCGGGGATCGACTAGCCAACCCCTGCACCGACAAAACGCGTTTGTTGATCTTCAAGGGTAAGAGATTGGATCTCATCTTCGCTATCTTCATCTAGTAGATCTAGATCCTTGGGGTTTATTCCGCTTGCCGCGTAGGAAATTTTTTTGTTTTCTATGCTGCGACCCCTTCAGCACCGCCGCCGGCCACACCCGCCCGAGTCGGGGCTCCGGAAGCGCGAGGAGAAGCAGGCCCGCCGCCGCCGGCACCTCAAGGGCAACGCCCAGAGGCGACTGCCGATGGCGGCGGGAGGGGGCTGGGGAGGAGAGGAAGGGTTGGAGAGGGATGCGGTGGGAGCCCCCGGTCGCCTCACTCGAGGAGGCAACGCGGGGGACGAAGAGGATGGGGTCAATAAATAACAAACGGTTTTACTAATCCTCAGTTTTGACTCCCACACTGGTAGATTGCGTCATGATTCATTGTACTCACCAATTATGACTGAGATTTTATTAATTAAACATATTGATGTAGACTAGGGAGGGCCGATCTTCACGGATTGACACGAAGAACACGACAAATGCGAAGAACACACATAAGAGGGATAACTCGTGAAGCCTATGACGATCTATAACCCAAACAAACCCTTCAACGGAGTACTTCGAATCCCAAAACCCAAGTCAACCACACACTTGATGAAACTGATTTCTCTTACCGGCCGCGGTCCACCGATCCAAAAAAAAAATCCACGAAGAGAAAGATTGGCTTGATCTACTTAAATCGTATCGGTGAAAGAATAGGTACAATAAGAGTCAACATCCCCAAATGAGGAAACCCAACAAGGGTGGAGCCATGCTCACTTTGGTCTAATTCTTCTCTAACCCAAGATCTGAGCATAGAACAGCCTATTTATGGTCTAGCCACAGAGTGATAAGTGAGTGGATAAGACTACATGTGTCAAGGGCGAATACTGCGCACAGGCATGGGCAAGCGCGGTAGTACCGATCCTCGGGGCGGTAGTACCGGCTGGACGGTAGTACCACTCTACTTCCGACATACCTCCAAAATAGTTACAAAGGTTTTTTGAAAGTTGGGCGAAAGTTGCTCTGTAGTACCGGCCGGCCAGTGGTACCAAAATAATTACAAAGAGCTTCCCCGGAAGGCGCGTAGAAGTAGCCCAGTAGTGCCGCCCGTCTCACGCCTGGTAGTACCGGTGTCCGGGCGGTAGTACCGCTCCGTGTAGCCTCCTTCTCCTTTCTTCCTTGTGTCCTCTTTATCCCTCCATTTTCTTGACCGACTTCCGTGTGCTCTTGAGGGTCGATGAAAGGCTCGTTTCTGAGTACACAAAGGACATCTATTATTAGGTAGCGAGCTATTCATCGAAAGATAAAAATCATAAGAGAATAGGGGCGAATTCACCTTGTCTTGGATTGCCTTTGCTCGGCCTCTTATCATAGGCCCAACGGGTGCGTCTTGAGTGTTAATGTCCGGATGTAGGGCTACATCACATATGAGATTGCAACTGAGATTTTACTACTTACACATGGATTACAACTCAGTAAAATGTGCATTTTACTACTTACACATGGATTACAACTCAGTAAAATGTGCCTGGCTGGATTGCTTCGTTCTTTATGAGATTCAAGCGGTGCGCGGGACGAGGGATGACGGAGGATTTCTCGACGCCGTAGGAGGTGGAGGGAGAGCACTCATGGCAGGGCCTATGGAGTTTTGGCACATGACAAGTATTCATGACGCCGGCATAGATGGTGGATGGATGTGCGTGTGTTCTATTTTTTTACTGATTATTTTTCTAGCAAATGATTAAGTTGTCAGGGTTATCATCAATATTGTGTTTAAGTGGCTGGCCACTTTTGAGGGCATGTACAATGATAATAGCTTAGTCTCGTCACATCGGATAATTGCTGAGTTGAAAGAGAGGCGGAAAAAAGATGTTTTTCTTCTCTTAGCAACATCTCTCTCACTAGAAACTTAGGAATTGTGGTTACTTGAGATAAAACTAAAAATTAACTATTGTACAATATGCTTTATTGCTATATCTATATTACGTGGCACGCTTAAGCTAAGTCCGTCTTCAACCATTGGATATGCCCTGATATGGGCCTTCTGTCGATTTGACTGAAAGAAAAAAAAAATCAGGTTTTCACCTGTTAGTGGTTTTCACCTGATACATCCCCACACAACGAACATATTCGAGAGTTTATAAACAAGACAATTGGCAATCAAGTTCTGGCTTAATATCTTCCTTACGTCCACATAAACAAACGCAATTGACAATCAAATATATAATTAATTCCTTGCATATACAGCAATTTTTGTTTGTTTGTTGAGAAAGCCTCCACCTCTTTATTGATTACTAGTAAAATGCCCGTGCGTTGCTACGGGAGCGTGAATATTTAACCGGGAATACATCATTTGTGCATGTTGTTAAAAACTGCACGAAACTGGTAACAACAAACCTAAGCCGTCTGTCCCGAAATCAACGGCACACGTTGCGTCTTTAGTTTTGACAACTATGGTGTGTCCGGTGATTTGATTTACCGAAAGAATTAGACACACTCATACTACTTGACCTAATATTTGCATGAAACTGATGTCTCAACGAACTGTAATGGATGATTTGTTCAACATCGCTAGCTAATTGCCCATACGTTGCAATGTGGTATGAATATTTAATTATGTTAATCCATAATCGGGCGATCCATTCTACGTTCGTTTCGTTAAAATCGGGTGAGATTTCAATCACCGTTATGTAAGTATGTGAGACAACCAACATCCAACTGGGATATTTTTCTTACGACTTATAGTCTTGCTAACAAAATGATTCATTTTGAAATACCCAATTTAATTATTTGTAGAAAACTGAAATAGCGGTATCATATAGAGTAAAAGGTAGGTCAGTAATGTAAAAGCTTCAGGCTGTACAGCTCTTCTTCTTCGACTGGAAAAGCTAATCCACATGGTAGTGTTATTAATAATCTTTCACGCACTCTATGTCTATACCGGTGGATAAAGCTTATGCTTTCTATGTTAAAAAAAAAACAAAGAAAAAAGACGCCTCACCTTACCTCCCACTCTCTGCCTCACTTCCGTCTCTCTCCGCTCCTTAATTCCCCTTTCTCCCCACCGCCGGCGACCGGCAGTTCAAGCCCCTGTCTCCTCAACGCCTCGACGTCTGCCGCCTCCCCGCCGCCGGCCTCGACGACTTCCCTCTCCTCGCTACTGCAGCCAATCACGTCGCGCCGGAGGCACGACCCTGTTCTTACCCGCTGCTCGTTATCCATTCCGGTCGCCGAAGAGCTGGAGGAGGTTTCGGAGACCAGGCGGGAGAAGGGCTCTCCCGAGCAAGGCTGCAGGCGCGAGCAGCGCCTTCTCCCTGGCGCGCGACACGACCGCCGTGACGCCGTCGAGCTGCTCGGTCGCCGACCAAAGCTCCGCCTAGGTGGTGCGCAGTAGCCCATCTAGCCGGTCGGCCTCGGCGTCGACGTGCTCCATCTCGGCCTGCGCGTCTGACAGCCGCACCTTCACCTGCTTGGCCTCCATGGTGACGGCAGACACCGCGGCGGGAGAAGCATCGCTGAAGACGAATTCCTGGCTCGATCTAATTGGGGATGTGAGCTCGCTGCAAGCTCCAATGGCAGAGGTGAATGGCAGTTCATTTTTTCATTTAAATTGTACGAGTACTCCCTTGTATCCTAGTAAAATACCTCATACATCGTGGAGCCCTTAGAAGTAGTCCATTCATGATTGAATCTGATAGATGTTAATTAAGTTGTGTCCCTTGTAGTTGCTCAAAGAAGTTTAACTTGCTAATAATTATACAAATCAGTGAGATTAGTTCTGATATCAAACAGCCAACAATGATAATCAAACATCATTCATGCTAAATAATAATCAAACATCATTCATGATAATAAACATCATTCAGACTCTTCCACCAGCATCGCATCGGGGACTACGTAGGTAGATTATTTTGGAGCATCGACAACATTTTTATTTCTGTCCCCTCCATGATCTACAAAGTGGGACAAAATCATCGAAATAAAAATTCAAATACGGTACTATAGAATATGGGATTGAGTTCCCCTTCATGTTATTTGTATAATCTAATAATAGGGGCTTCTTAATTTGTTTGACTTTGAATCTATAGGGGCGAACTGTAATGACGCAGGGACAGAATTAAGAATGTTGGTGCAAGTCTGGAACCAGGTTGATAATGAACGAAACCAATACAGCCGGTTGCAAGTCTGCATGGACTGGAATGATTATTTTGCCATAAGACGTGTTATCTCAAAAAGGGATTTCGTTGATGACAAACCCAAAGGCGATGGATCGAAGAGCCAGATAATCTCATTAGAAACAGCACAGGTAAAATTAGTGCCTACCTTCAAATTTCTTATTGTCTATAATTGGTATGACATGCCCTATTTAATTATTGCAACTTATTTGTGTACGCAAGATAAACACATTTGCTGAATGGACTATTCGTATGTAACCAACTTAACCACCAGTATGCTGAAATTCCCCCGACTTAGCTGATCAATAAATCTGCATATGATATAATTTTGCTTGTCTGTCGGGTAGGTAGTTCACACTTAACATGATTATGCGGTGAATACATACCTTGGCGAAAACTTGGTGATAATTTTTGGCGAGTTGGGGCTGTGGTTGTTGAGGAAGATGGTGCCAGAAAGGCCCAACACAGGAACACAGGACCTGAGATTTGTTGTTCGTGTGTGTGTGTGTGTGTGTGGGGGGGGGGGGGGGGGGGGGTTGTATGATGAGTGGTCAAGAACGATATATAGGCCGCTAAATCACATAGAAGGTCTAATCAGTGCCGAAAATAATGCTGATTGATTTTGACTGGTTATTAAAAGGCAATAAATCAAATAACATGGCAGGTGTAATTCATGGCATAAATAATTGTGATTGAGTTATAGCTGGCTATTAAATGCAATATATCTGTTCATATGGAAGGTATAATTCACGGTCAAAATAATGGTGATTGATTTATAACTGTGTGATATTGGGGCAATTAATTGTAGATTACTTTGTAGAGTAAATTATGGCGAGAACATTCACAATGTAATTTAATTATACAAATTTACTCTAACTGTACGTTACTTGTTCATGACTTAACAATTTGACTGTAATTTTCATGTGATGATCGTGACCTCCCAGGATGTTATTGGTGTTAGCAAGATAAACACATTAGCTCAATGGCCTATTTATGACCAGACTTACGGACCAATAAATCTGCCTACATGAAATTCCCCCAAACAACTTGATGTAGTGCTGGATATGCCTGACATGAGTCAAGTCAAGAACTGAACCTTGGGTGATACATGTATGTAGCTTTCTCTAGTGAAATTACCCAGCAGAAAACAGTACAAACTGATTAACCATGTTTTTGTCACTCGTATCTCACTTAAACTATACAAGTGAAGACAAAACACTTATATAAGGATGAGCTCCGCAAGAAGCCAGCAACAGCAGGTTCATGTCAATAGGTGGATCATTGCATCCTCACTGACCGTGGCCCTTGGCGAATCACACGATCTGAAAAGATAAGATTAAAAGATAAGATTGACAAAAATCATAACCATTGCCGTTGCTAAAATTTTAAGCGTGCAAAGAACGAAAATTGGGACATACACAAATTGGGTTCGGAAGGTCTGCCTCAGGTTGACTACAGAATACAAGGAGTCAACAAAATATAAGAATGCAGGGAGTGGATCTGCACAAAACAAGTGTTATAGCAAATATAAGTATGCATAATTAAAAAATGATAAAAGTATGATTACTTAAATTTTAAGTGACAAATATCTCACCTATGAAGTAAGGATCTCTCTATAGACGATGTTCTTCGTGTAGGTACCGATCGGACAAGCGGAGCTCTTGTTTTGGCTATCATCTTTGTTCTTCTTTTTGTTGCTAGCATCCTGGACGATAAGAATCTTTACGTTGTTTCTGGCGGTGGATCTAGATAGCGCGACGTACAACTGCCCGTGAGAGAACACCGGCTCGGGCAAGTAAATACCGACATTCGGGATAGTCTGCCCCTGTGCCTTATTAACAGTCATGGCGAAGCTAAGCCTAATAGGAAACTGCTTCCTCTTGAACTGAAAAGGGAACATCTCATCATCAGAGGGGCAAAGCGGAATCCTTGGCAAGAAGATCCTCTTTCCAGCATGTTGACCCAGCACAATTTCTGCATCGATGACGTTCCTTTGAAATCCTCGAACCACCAACCTCGTGCCATTGCAAAGTCCATTCGCGGGGTCAATGTTTCTGAGCAATATGATCGGGCAGTTAATCTTGAGCTTCAACAAATGTGGAGGCAGTCCATTAGGGGTCAATGTGTTAAGGAAATCCTCCGGGTAGTAGTTATGAGGGTCGTCCACCGCAGAGTCAAAGCTATGGTACACCATCTCATCTCCCTGAAATCTGTTGATCATCTTCAAATTGACCCTATCCACGCAATCATTTCGTGTTGACAAGATTGCTCTGGAGGTGATGTAGTTTGGGTCTGACATGTTAGCACCAAGATCGGGGAAAACATTTTCTATCAGTATATCAAGGCCAGTGTCCTTCCCGGTACATGACACACATATCTCGTCTGGAAGGCGGACGTCACCATCACCATTGGTTTTTTCCTTACCATCGCCGATGCGCAATAGGTATTCTGCAAACCACGGATCACTATGTGCCCTCATATTTCGGACCAGTTTGAGGTGACGCATGCAGTCCCAAAGGTAAGACCTACGTAGCGATGCGTCAATTATCTGAGCCCTCGACCCCTTACGAACGACAGGGAGGACCTGCCTAAAATCTCCACCGAACACAACCGTCTTTCCACCAAACGGCAGGGGGGACCTGCGTAAAATCCCTTCTTCGTCTGGTTGGCTCATTATATCGCGCATACTGTTGTCCAGCGCCTCCACAGCCTGTCTCTTTGTCATGGAAGCCTCGTCCCAAATAATTAGAGAAGCTGTCTGTAGGAGCTTGGCAGTCCCGCTCTGTTTAGTGAAGCTACAAAAACCACCATCATCAATGCTCAACAGTATCTTGAACCGTGAATGAGCCGTTCTCCCTCCGAGCATTATGGAAGCTGCTACACCAGATGTTGCTGTTGCCACAGCAATCTTTTTTTTCCCGCGTACCGTTGCGAGCAGTGCTCTGTACATAAAGGTCTTTCCAGTGCCTCCAGGTCCATCCACAAAGAACACACCACCCTCATCTCCATCAATGGCAGACATTATTTCGTCATATGCAGCCCTCTGATCCATATTAAGTGAGTCTGATAGATTCATGTCCTCATCGTTGATCTCGATGGTGGACTCCTCGAAGATCTCCCTTGTCACACCGGTGGCACTGTCAAATTCCTTATCGATATGAGGAAGTGGAAATGATGTTATTTCCTTGCCCATTGACTGAAGCATATTCCTGATGTCTATGAGAACCATTTGCTCAACTGCAAGTTCTGATGGATTGTTGCGGCGATAGTCTTCTGACATTGCCGCCAAGTGCTTCTCCCAAAGTCCACGCACATCGCTAGGCTCGCAAAATACCAGTATTGTTGCAAAGAGCCTTCGTAGAGATGACGGCATCTCGTACAATGTAGATTCAGTAAGTGAGTCGTCCAATGTGTTGTCCCCTTCGATAAGTCCCCTTCTCTCTGCAGCTTCACGAAAGGTTGGTAGAATCTCACCATTAACCGTCCTTAGATCCTCGTAGGAGGTGGCCCCGGTGACATTGTTTAGAAGGACACGCAGGTAGTAGCGTTCCCCCTCGGCAGGATGGGCGGACACAATTCTTCCAACCTGTCCACCTGTCTCATATTTCCTTCTTCTCCAGTGTTTATCCTTACCTTTCTGCCAGGTATACCATTCGGGAAAGTCCCTGTACAAGATACAACGGGCCTGAGAGTGCAATCTGTTTGCCTCGAAGTACTCTGTAAGCATTGACTTCTCAACACCTTCACGGTTAACTACTCCTTGGAGATCTTGGCCCTGTTTGAACGACACCATGTGCATATTTGGAAGATGGAGCTGCAGCTGCATCACTGGTGGACCGTGCTTACTCAATGCAAAGCCATATATCCTCCACAATGCTTCCGGAGGAGTCACCCACCTCGCGTCTCTATATTGTTTGATCTCATCTATGTCTCCATTGCCATCTGTCTTGTCAGCCTCGGTCATTGAAATAGACGCCCGATCATGGCCCTTGTATATGTACTTGAAAAGGTACTTAACGGCCTTTATGCTACCGCATGCCTCAACATTGATGTGGCAATTGAAATGACGCAGAAGGTGAGGATTGTATGGGACAACCCACCTATTATCTAGCCATTCCTTTCGAACCATTACTGTATGACCATCTTGACGTCTTCTGTATAAAGGGTAGGAGTCCTTGCCCTGTGTGGTAGCCGCATTGAAAGGCCGGGGATAGTGATTCTTGCAAGCAGGACGACCCTTTGTGCACGGACAATCACGGTTTAAAGCACCACATGGCCCATGCATCATGTGCTTGACGACCATCTTATACAGTTCTGGGTACTTCTTCTTGTTCGGGAGCTCGGCAGAGATAAGATGGTCATACTGCTCGGGACACGTGAGCTTGTATTTTCCTTCCATGATCAGCAGGAAGTGTGCATGGGGAAGGCCCCTCTTTGGAACTCCACCACATACACATAGGCTCGAACCTTGCCCAGGATGTCCTTTTTCAACAACTTTTCCTTGAGTTCCTCCAATTTCGCCCTAAAAACACGGACAACAAGGTCTGGACGATCCTGAGGTGTCTGGCCAGGGTAGAGTTCTTGCTTGATCTCATCCCAGTTTGGATTGCACGTCATTGTGAGAAAGACGTCTGGCTTGCCGTACTTCCGCACTAAGGCCATAGCATCCATGTTGTCGGGGGGCAACCCCCGAATAGGGGCAAGGTGCCGATATAAGGGTTGACTCGGAGTTGACCGGAGCACAGAAACCGACATAACTGTACCGGCTTACTCGGAGCTGACCGGGTCAGGATTAACCGACATATTGTTATGTCGGATCACGTGAGTTATATGTCGGATTGTTCTTTGTTCTTCTTGTGTGCAGGGCAGGCGAAACCGAGTTACTTGGAATTCGGCATGCCTGTGCCGGATAAGGAAGCTTACTCGGGCCATGGTCAAGGCGCAGGTCTTGTCCCTACAATCACGGGTCAGGACGCAGAACTACTTGCACGATGGGACGAGGCCACTTGACCAGTATGACTGACCTCCATGCCGCTGACCGAAGCGGTACCAGGGAGCAGTGTGTTGGAGGAGACAGATGGGACGTGCCACGGCGCGGTGACGGAAGCGGTCAGAGGACCGGGCGTGGCTACAGTCCGGACTACGCCAGCGCTGATGTCAGCCCTAACTTGTGCCCTGGGCTTCCCTTTATAAAGGAGCACCAGGGGCTCCTCTTAAGACGATGCATGCACGAATACTTGCCTCGCATAGACACTTGAGCCTTTACTTCGTAGCCAGTAGAGAACCAACGAGCGGCTCCGAGACTCGGTGGTGGCCTAGACCGTGCTGTTCTTCCATCACAGCTCAAGGAGCAAGATTGTAAATCAGTGATAGTCCATATATATCGATCATATAGGCAGGAGTAGGGGTGTTATCTCCTCACGAGAGCCCCGAACCTGGGTAAAACCGTGTGTGTGTTTGAGTCGTGTTCTTCGTGTGCGTGTTCGTGTGCGCAAGCCCTCCCCGGGTGCCTCCAGCGTCCATCGGCCCCACAAATCAAGCCATCTATGGCATCTGCCGTGACACCACCACGACAGTTGGCGCCCACCGTGGGGCCAGCAGCGGCGCTGGCTGGAGTTTTCATCCGGACGGGTTCTCTCATCGCGTCGGGCGAGCGCGTGGTCTGTGGCCTTGTCCACAGATTCGGCTCCCTCAACGTCATCAGCGACAACGCAGGCTGTTTCGGCAGCAGGCCACTGCCCCGGAACGGATGCCTCATCGACTTCGGCGCGCTCACGGTCTACGTTGCCACCGAGGTCCCTTGCAGGTTCCCCGAAAGGGTGCAGCTGGGAGCGGATCCACCCGCAGTCTGCGCAGCTCGCGGCCGGCGTACCGCTCGCCCCACTAGTTGTGTGGAAGTCATGATGACCGCCCCGGGTGTCGGTGTCGGCAAGGCCATGGCGGGCGAGGCTGACCCCGGCACCAGGTCGGCAAGAACAGGGCGTCCGCCCTTGGAGAAACCGGAGAACCGTGCGGCACAGGCCAGTACATCCAGCGTGCCGGTGACGCCGAGTCCTCTTCAGGACGCGATTCAGAAGCTGGCAACACCAGTCGCACCGGGTGCAGACGTTGCTCTAACTCAGGCGGAGTTGGAGCAGCAGCGCCAGGAGATACTCCGAGAAGCCCAGGAGGTGGCCCGAGTCAGGCAGGAGTTCGACATATCAATGCGTGAGTATAACTCGGCTCATGGTTTTACTCCGGCAGCAAACACAGTTAGTCGCATCGACGAGGTGCGTGCCCGAGGTAGAGACCTTAATGCAGAGATAGCTAGAGATGGTAGAGCTAGATCTGCTAGAACTGCTAGTCATGTGTCGGCCGAAAAGCCGAGATACAGCACGCCCGGAAAGAACCTTAGGGCGGCAGAGGCAGCCATAGCCGAGTTGGCCGGTTTATCCGGTGAAGCTCGCAGTAGGCAGCAGGACCGAGTCAATGAATTGGTGGCTGTCGCTAACCGACAGAACGAGGCCTATCGCAAGGCTAACCCGGATGCGGGTGGATCTCGGTTCCTTCACTCGGATGGTGGAGCCGGAGGAGTGTCCAAGGGACAAGCCTCCTCGCCGTATGTCGGCAGGAGCAGGGGCCAGAGTGTGAACTCTGGCAAGAACAAGCAGATACAAGCTTACGATCCGGCCTATGCCGGAAAGAAAGTAGCCGAGCAAGGCAATGCCGGTCGGGGAAAGTCAGGACCCGCTCAGGGCAGACAGGAAGAGAACCAAGTTATCCCGGCGAATCAAGGTCAGCCACCTCGATATCCGGTACCCATTCCACCTCGTCGTCAAGCGGGTGCCGGGTATGCCGAGCCGGCCGCAGACCGATTTGATGATGGTTACTCGGCCATGGAGCGGGCCGGGTACACAAGATACCGAGATTTGGCGTCCGAGGGTGCACTCGGCGCAAGGCTGGGAACTCGCCAGTTGCCAGCACACGATGTCCGGAACAAGCTTGACAGAATCTATCTGTCCGAGCTCCTGGAGGAGCAAGGCCCGTCGGGTCCGGCATGTTTTGGACCCCGGATCATGAAGCAGGCCCCAGTGCCGAATTTCCAGTTACCTCGGGGTGCAAAGACCTATGACGGCAGCACCAAGCCGGAGGACTGGCTGACAGACTATGTCACCGCAGTGCACATTGCCGGCGGAAGTCGCAGATGGGCAGTGCGGTACGTGCCGCAGATGCTAGAGGGACCAGCCCGAATCTGGCTGAATAACTTGGAGGAGAACAGTATTGACTGCTGGCTTGACTTCTCCGATGCTTTTGTCAGCAACTTCTCCAGTACCTACAAGAGGCCGAATCGACCTCAGCAGCTGTCCATGTGTCGGCAGCGAGAAGACGAAACAGACCGGGAATATTTAACCCGGTGGAGCACGATCCGGAACTCCTGTGAAGGAGTGATTGAGTCACAAGCCATTGCTTGGTTTGCGCAAGGATGCCGACATGGCTCCATGCTTTGGCAGAGACTCCAGAGGGAGATGCCGGCCACCTTGGCCGAGACAATGTCAATTGCCGACAGTTATGCGCTCGGTGATCCGACACAGCCCTTACTGGCCCCGGTCGACAGAGACAGATCGGGTCGGCGAGGTGATCGCTCGGATTACCGAGGAAAGAGAAGGGAAGAGAGGCCGGATTACCGGTATGGGTCAGACCAGGTTGCTGCCATCGACCAAGATCAGATGGGTGCCGGCAGCAGCCAGAGACAGAAAAATGACGGTCCTATATGGGGCCAGATGACGAGCTTGTGGCTCGGCAAATCCCTGGGTTGAGTACCCCGGGTTGATTGAGGGAGAAAGAGAGAGATCAGGCTGGTGAACACGACGGCTAACAGGGGGCGATTTACCCAGGTTCGGCCCCTCGAGTTGAGGTAAAGACCTACTCCTGCTTGTCTGGAATTATGGATTGGTGGCTACAATGCGATGCTCAATGATTCGATGCCCTAGACGGCGCACCCTCCCGGCCTTTATATTACAGGCCGGGTCTCGGGTGGACGGTGCGATTGCACGTACAAGATATGGAAACCTCCTCACCGACCTAATGTCGACTACTTGTGGTATACGGAATCCTTCTTGGGCTTCGCTGGGCCTTCCTTGGCGTGACCCAAGTACCATCACCGTGGGTGACCCAAAAGGTAGCCCCACGACAGTAGCCCCCGAGTGCTCAGTCGAATCGCAGAGTCGGGTGGAGGACTCCCCCCTTCAGGGCACGCCACATGGAATCGTTGATGAAGATTGCTCCGAGTGAGCTTGTCTTGATTCTTCGGGTGCGCCGTCTTGATTTTTCGGAGTCGCAGCATTTCGACTGCTTTTCTTCATAATCATCGGGCGCGCGAACAGCGCTCCCGATGGGAGTAGCCCCCGAGATTAAGCTGAATTGCTTGCAATTGAGGTTAAACTCAATTTTCCTCAGTCGAAAAGCCCGCTCCCGATGGGAGTGAACAGATGACTCGAACTTGTCCGAGTCGAAACTGTCCAGGCTCGACTTACTCTGTCACTCAGCCTTGACGGCCTACTACTGTCATAAAATCAGCTTTAAAAAAAAGCTTACTTCGTCTTACTCTACTCGAACGTTTGGTTCGAACGTACTTGGTTCAGTCGAACGGCTATCGAATGCTCAGCCAATTGCTTGGCTTACTTGACACACTTCCATGATGACGTCAGGGATGACGCTTTTGATGACATGACTCGACAGGCTCTGTGCCCGACGGGACGTGACGATGGTGGGCCCGCTGCCACAGCGACGACCGCTGAATATGGACCGTTGGGCGCGAAAACTTCGCGGCGTGATGATGATGCTTCAGTTCCCGTGCATAGTGGAGCACGACCGGGGTGTCCATCGCGCGACACGTGGGCGGCTGGATTCTTGCGGCGCGATGCGGTTGCACGATGGACGGCCGTGATGAACTGCCCCGCGGTATATGTTTTTCACCGCGGTGCAGAGGCAGGTCACGCATCCTCATTCTCCTCCATCTCGCCGCCAGTTCTTGCCTCCATTGTTCCTCGCAAAAAGTTTCCAACAAATTTCTCCCCTTTCCTCCGGCGACATGGGCCACAAGAGAAGCAAGGTACTGAGAGCTCCACCGCCGCCGCCGGCGACGACGCCGGGATGAAAAAGGTGGAGGGCGACTGGAGCAAGTCCTCCGTCAAAGTGGCAGAGCTCGACAGCCTCCGCCAGCAGGGGCTGCTGCCACCGGAGGCCGTGGCGACGACGCGGGCGCCCGGTAAGGATTCCGTCCCCTGCTCCCCTGCAGTGGGGAACGCGTCTGCTTCGTGGAGTTCCTTCCGCGAGGATTCGGGTTCCCCTTGCACGATTTCGTCCGTGGGCTCTTGTACGCCTATGGGATTCAGATCCATGATCTGACTCCCAACAGCGTCTTGAGCATCACGAGCTTTATCGTGCTCTGCGAGTGTTTCTTGGGGATCGCACCCCACTGGGCACTGTGGAAGTCTATTTTCATGGTGCGCCGGATGGCGGGTAAGTCGAAGGAGACCTATCCGGTCGGTGGCTTCGGAATCCAGCTGCGCGGCGACACGAACTTCTTCCACATGAAGAAGTCCGACTCCGTGCAAGGCTGGAGGAAGAAGTGGTTCTACATCACGTGGAACCAGGCCGGGATCCCCGACTTCGCTGCTGAACGGCCTCTGAAGAAGACCAACGCCTGGTCGCACTCCCTGTCGACGGAGGAGAGGGAGTCGATCAAGCCACTGCAGTCGCTTCTTCGCGGGTTGATCAAGACGATGGGACGCGAAGCCGGCGGAATCCAGCTGATCGCCATGTTCCACAGGTTGAGGGTGCAGCCTCTGCAACAGCGCCTCTCCCAATGTGGGAAATGGCAGTCGACCCGGCAATGGACGATGCACAAGTCGCAATCAAGGTGAGGGCCATCACCAGCCTTCGGGTTGCTGACGCGTGCAACGTGACTTGCTCAGTCGCGCCCTTCAGCTCGACGAATCCGATCCCAGAGGTAAGTGTTTGAATCTTGAAGTCTTCGTTTCTTGGAGTTGACTGTCCTTTTCTGAACTTTCGACTGTTGCTTGTTGATCTTCAGGATCGGAAAAATTACGTGAGCCTTCCTCCGTTGATGGAGAATGGCGCTCACGATGAGGCCGCCTTCGTTGCCGAGCAGGACGGCGATGAAGAGAGTCTTCCCCCCGCTTCCTCGCCTAGCGAGGAAGCAGAGGAAGAAGAAGAGGAGGAGGAGGCGCCGCTCAAACGGCGCAAGCGAAAGCATGTCGGCTCCGCCGCCGCGACATCACCCTTGAAGGAGGCAGAAAAGGAGGACTCCAGCTCGTCGTCTTCAGAGGCGAACAAGCTTGTGGATTCTCTGATTGTGACTCCGCTGGACTCCGCGCCTCCCGCGGGGTTTGGGAGGATGCCGACTCCTTCCATGAGCAGTGATGGCGAATATGCTGACAGGTAAGCTTCATGCGACTGAACCTTTCTGTTTCGCTTCTTCTTTCTGTTCCCTGGGTGTTTTCTGAATCTTTTGTAAGCAGCCACCAAGGTGGCAATGTCCATGATTCGCCTCGTGAGGAAGAACACCAGTCTGCTGCCCCGGAGCATGCGACTGGTACAACTGAAGAGGCGCCACAGGCGAATGAACCTCCGGTGCTGGACCCTTCGACGGCCACCCGGCCGGACGGTGCCGTTGATGCGACTGCCGTGGATGCTGATCTGATCCAGCATGTAAGTACCTTCTTTCTTATCTTGCAGATTCTTGTATCGGGTGCGCGAACAGCGCTCCCGATGGGAGTAGCCCCCGAAGATGTGCGTGACTAGAATAGTCGGGTACAGATTTATACTTCTTTTTCCGCAGCCCGTCTATCGTCAGCAGATGGAAACGGCCACCCGCTTCATTCGTCTGGAGCAGGAGGCTAGTCAACTTCGTGCTGCGCTTGAGCAGTCGAGGAGTAAGTATCCCTTGTCGAGTCTTTTGAACTTTCTTCGACTGTCTGCGATTCTGATCTTTTGCTCGGGTGTTCTGCAGAAGACAACCAAGGCTTGGCGAAGCGGGTCCAGCAACTGGAGAAGTCGCTTGAGACCCAGACTGAGGCAGAAAAGGTTCAGGTCGAACGCCTGATTAGCATTGCCACGGCCATTGGTGGTAAGTTCTCGGCTGATAGAAGCCTACTTTTGCCTTTGTTGCCTGCAGGTAACCTTACTATTCGTGTTATTGCTGAATGTAGGTGTTGGTGGTGGTGCTCCCCCTGAAGGGACGTCCAGCGCGAATACCACCTTGTCGGCGGCAGTCGACCTCTGCAACCGGGTTTGCGCGTGCGCCGCGGACGCTGTGAAGAAGTCCTCGAGCGCCCTGGCCAACATCTATGAAGGTGTTTTCCCTGGTCAGGCCGCGCCTAAGGAGGCTGACAAGCTGGCGGCTCCATTTGCTGAGGCGAATGTGATGGCCAACTACACCCGCACCCAGACGGTACGCGGCTCCGAGCTCACCTTCCGTCTGTTACTCGGTCATGGGATCTCGGGTGACTTTGAGGCGGCTGCGAGCGACTTCCCTCGAAGGCCCGATGGAAAGTCCAAGTCTCTGACCAGCGTCAAGGACAAGGCGACTAAGTTAGCTAAAAAGCTGATTGACACCTTTGAGAGGAAGCTTGCAGAGTCAGCCGCCAAAAAGGGCCGCGCACCGTCGGGTTCTGCTATGTAGTGTTGTAGTAGGGGTCTTCTTTTGTCTTTTGTAATGAAACTTGATGAAATCAATGGATATGCTGATTCTGTCATGCGACTGTGTTTTTGTCTAGTCATGTTGAAAATAGCGCTCTCTGATGTTCTTTAAATTGACAGCCTGACGGAAGTGCTCCTCCTGAAGTCGCGGAAGGTATCCGTGCGTACTTGGATGAAGGTACCTCTTCGGCTGCGCCTGCGTCTTCGCATTGTCCGACTCCTCCGGCTCCCGCGCGGAGCAGGAACGATCAGCGAGTGTTTAATTATATGAGGAACAAAATCACTGAGCTTGAGTCGAAGCTGCGGAGAACTAACGTGGAGCTTGATCGTCTCAGGGCACGTTCCGCTGGGCCGTTCAATCAGCGCGAACGGTTCCTTCTTGATCAGATTGATCTGATATGTCGACAGCTGCAAGGTTTGTGCTCTAGCCGCTTCTCTTTGATTTCTTCATGCTTGTGTTGTCTGCATCTTGACCCGTGTTGATTTGCAGTTGTTAATCCCGACTGGCAAGCCGAGAACGCTCGAGTGGACGAGCGCGTGGATAGCGAGGCCACCGGTAGTTCGGTCGAAGCTCGCCAATTCTGGGTACATAAGGGAGAGGGCCGCATACTTGCACAGATGCTGGATCGCACCTGGCGGGCTGCATTCGTTCTTGAGGGTTGCAGGAAAGCACTCTGGCAGATCAACAAAGTGTTCTTCCCCCTTGATGAGCAGCCGGAAGGATTGCCCGCGCTGTTGGAGAGGTTCCGCAGTAGCAGGGCATTGAAGGTGATCGTCTTCAACCAGCTTGTTGCCGGGGCCAACACGGCGTTTGCCTATGTTCGACTGCATCGACCTCACGTTCCCTTGGACAGAATACTTGATGGCTTGCCCAGGGATGTTGATTATGCCGAATCCCTTGAACCCGCACGTCGGGTGATGCAACATGTCATGAATCATACAGAGCGACGTGTAGGGCCACTGGATGCGCCAAAGGAAGAGCCTGTCGACTAAGAAAAAATTTTGTTGTATAATGTTAGCTTGTAACATGAATGTACGTATGCATGTGAATATGCTGATACGGGGTTAATCCCTAAGTATATGAAGACATTGTGCCGTGAACTCATAACCCGTGTTGAGCAGCCCCCGAGTGTGTTGGGTGGCGGCCGAAGATTTTTGGGTGATGCCTGCTAGGCGCAGCCCCCGAGTGATTCGGGTGGCGGCTTAGGCTGACTGAGACCTGTGCAGCGCGAGCCCCCGAGTGCGTCGATTGGCGGCCGAGGATTTTCGGGTGATGCCTGTACGGCGCAGCCCCCGAGTGGTTCGAGTGGCGGCATAGGCTGACTTTAGACCTGTACAGCGCGAGCCCCCGAGTGCGTCGGGTGGCGGCCGAGGATTGTCGGGTGATGCCTGTATGGCGCAGCCCCCGAGTGGTTCGAGTGGCGGCCTAGGCTAGCTTTAGACCTGTACAGCGCAAGCCCCCGAGTGCGTCGGGTGGCGGCCGAGGATTTTCGGGTGATGCCTGTATGGCGCAGCCCCCGAGTGGTTCGAGTGGCGGCCTAGGCTAACTTTAGACCTGTACAGCGCGAGCCCCCGAGTGCGTCGGGTGGCGGCCGAGGATTTTCGGGTGATGCCTGTATGGCGCAGCCCCCGAGTGATTCGAGTGGCGGCCTAGGCTGACTGAGACCTGTGCAGCGCGAGCCCCCGAGTGCGTCGAGTGGCGGCCGAGGATTTTCGGGTGATGCCTGTATGGCGCAGCCCCCGAGTGATTCGAGTGGCGGCCTAGGCTAACTTTAGACCTGTACAGCGCGAGCCCCCGAGTGCGTCGGGTGGCGGCCGAGGATTTTCGGGTGATGCCTGTATGGCGCAGCCCCCGAGTGATTCGAGTGGCGGCCTAGGCTGACTGAGACCTGTGCAGCGCGAGCCCCCGAGTGCGTCGAGTGGCGGCCGAGGATTTTCGGGTGATGCCTGTATGGCGCAGCCCCCGAGTGATTCGAGTGGCGGCCTAGGCTAACCTTAGACCTGTACAGCGCGAGCCCCCGAGTGCGTCGGGTGGCGGCCGAGGATTTTCGGGTGATGCCTGTATGGCGCAGCCCCCGAGTGATTCGAGTGGCGGCCTAGGCTAACTTTAGACCTGTACAGCGCGAGCCCCCGAGTGCGTCGGGTGGCGGCCGAGGATTTTCGGGTGATGCCTGTATGGCGCAGCCCCCGAGTGGTTCGAGTGGCGGCCTAGGCTAACTTTAGACCTGTACAGCGCGAGCCCCCGAGTGCGTCGGGTGGCGGCCGAGGATTTTCGGGTGATGCCTGTATGGCGCAGCCCCCGAGTGATTCGAGTGGCGGCCTAGGCTAACTTTAGACCTGTACAGCGCGAGCCCCCGAGTGCGTCGGGTGGCGGCCGAGGATTTTCGGGTGATGCCTGTATGGCGCAGCCCCCGAGTGATTCGAGTGGCGGCCTAGGCTGACTGAGACCTGTGCAGCGCGAGCCCCCGAGTGCGTCGAGTGGCGGCCGAGGATTTTCGGGTGATACCTGTATGGCGCAGCCCCCGAGTGATTCGAGTGGCGGCCTAGGCTAACCTTAGACCTGTACAGCGCGAGCCCCCGAGTGCGTCGGGTGGCGGCCGAGGATTTTCGGGTGATGCCTGTATGGCGCAGCCCCCGAGTGATTCGAGTGGCGGCCTAGGCTAACTTTAGACCTGTACAGCGCGAGCCCCCGAGTGCGTCGGGTGGCGGCCGAGGATTTTCGGGTGATGCCTGTATGGCGCAGCCCCCGAGTGATTCGAGTGGCGGCCTAGGCTAACTTTAGACCTGTACAGCGCGAGCCCCCGAGTGCGTCGGGTGGCGGCCGAGGATTTTCTCGTACATCCCTTCAACTGGTTCTCCTCTTGCCAGAACTTCCTCGACTTGCCTCAAGGCTTGGATCTGCTGCCTGTGTACGCGGGCGTTGGCGCTTCCTTCCGGCGGCTGCATGACCCGCAAATAGGTCTCGACTCCCATAAGCGCAGAGGCGGGTGTTCTGGGGATGGGTATTCCGTCCTCGTCTTCCAAGAAAGATGACTCCAAGTTGCGGGTGAGGTGGATGCGATCGGCCTCGTGCACCCGCGTCATGCGAGTTCTGTGCCTTCCTTCTTGATTGACTTCTTCTGATCCAGACATGAATGTGAGCGCTGCCCTCCTGGCACTCGAATCGTCGGCTAGCTCCTTGCGCCGGGCCAACTCGGCTTTTTCCTGTTTGATTCGCTCGACTTCCTTCCAGAGCAAGTACTGGACCGCCTGTCGATCTTCCTGTGGATCTTCTGGGGCAGGGAACGTGCCGTCGTCCACATGCTTCTGTGCCCTAATTGCCAGCTCCCGGGTGATGGTAAGTTTCGTCACCTTGTCTTGCAGGGTGACTTCCATGGGGTACACGGGTGCTGATGGGCCGACCATGTAGACTTGCGCGGGGTAGACCCGTCGAGTGGGGCTGATGCTCCCTGTCGTGCTTCCTTCATCTGAGCTGTACTCGTTGTCGAAGATCACAGCAACGTGGTGGGTACCACGGTCGCTGCTACTGGCGGCTGCCCGATGTGTAGATGCGATCGGCGCAGTCGAAACTGGTGCGGATCTTGGCTGGCGCCCGAACGGGTAGATCGGAGTGGACTTGACTCGCCCCGTGGCCGCAGCAGATGCGTTTTTCTTGGCAACCGCAGATGCGATCGCCGCAGTCGAAGTTGATGTAGTCGAAGTAGACGCAGTCGCCTTGACCGCGGCAGATGCGATCTTCGCGACCGGTGAAGGCATGGTCGGCGCAGTCGAAGTAGACGCAGATGGCGATGTAGATGCGATCTCCGTAATCTTCGCAGCGGGTGAGGTTGCGATCCGTGCAGCCGCCATGGATGCAGGCGCCTCCATTGAGCGCAGGGCGGCCTGCGTAGGGCGGAGGGTTCCGCGACTGTCCACCAGATAACGCAGACTACCAAAGGTAATCCACGTGCTCTGTTGGAATCCGGCGTAAGCCGAAAGATCCGCCGGCGAGTGCTCGACGTACTCGAGGAAGCCGGTGTAGATCGACTCCCTCGCGCTGATGGCGTTGTTGGTTGTGGGTGAGGCCGGCATGATCACGACTCCAGCGATCTGTTCTTTCCCACAGACGGCGCCAATTGACGAGCTTGTGGCTCGGCAAATCCCTGGGTCGAGTACCCCGGGTTGATTGAGGGAGAGAGAGAGATCAGGCTGGTGAACACGACGGCTAACAGGGGGCGATTTACCCAGGTTCGGCCCCTCGAGTTGAGGTAAAGACCTACTCCTGCTTGTCTGGAATTATGGATTGGTGGCTACAATGCGATGTTCAATGATTCCGTGCCCTAGACGGCGCACCCTCCCGGCCTTTATACTACAGGCCGGGTCTCGGGTGGACGGTGCGATTGCACGTACAAGATATGGAAACCTCCTCACCGACCTAATGTCGACTACTTGTGGTATACGGAATCCTTCTTGGGCTTCGATGGGCCTTCCTTGGCGTGACCCAAGTACCATCACCGTGGGTGACCCGAAAGGTAGCCCCACGACAACAGGGAACTAACTGAAGAACATCAAGACACCATCACGGAGGCATAACTACTTTCGGATCACTTTCCATCCATCAACCAAAGCAGCACCCTCCAGTGTCTGTGCAAGTGCATTCGTTGATTCTTCCCAGTCATTAGCCTGCGGGTTGTAACGAACACCAAGCTTGGTCTTTTCCCCAGATATCATCACAGTGTCTCTCACCCTGGATTGCGCCAAATCAGTTGGAGAGGGCTTCATGCCAACCCCTCCACCACATGGATGAAGACTCACATTTTGTTCTGAGCACCTTCTGAGAGCAAGATCATCCACAGTGAAAGTAAAGAAACTAAGCTCCTCCAAATCACCTGCATGCTAGTCCATGATGCATTATTAAAACAGAGATCATTTCTACACTTCCACAACACCCACATAACAGCTGCATGGAATACATTATTGATCTCATGTTTTTTGTCACACAACCAAAGACCAGCAATTTTTTCAAAATCAGTAGGAGAAACATTAAGTCCTGAAATCCTGCTAATTTATTTCCAAACCAGATCAGCAACACAACAGTTAAAGAGTAGATTGAAAGGACACGGATGTCGCCTAGAGGGGGGGGGTATGAATAGGCGATTTAAAATTATTACGGTTAAGGCTTGAATAAATGCGGAATAAAACTAACATTTAATTTATCAAGCCAAAACCTAAACTAGCTAGGTTTACCTATGTGCACCAACAACTTATGCTAAGCAATATAATCGACTAGGTGATAGCAAGATATATAACTTCAAGCTCGAAGGCTATCACAAAGTAAGTAGCATAAGTAAGAAGCTCGGGTATAGAAATACCGAGGCACTTGGAGACGATGATTTATCCCGAAGTTCACTTCCCAATGGAAGCTAGTCTCCGTTGGAGCGGCGCGGTGTTCACCAAAGTGAAACACCGAGTAGCCTTGATATGGCACACCGTATCTCCGTTGTGTCTTACCACCGATGTGGAGAGGCACTTGTCACTATGTTGTCGTTGAGGTTGACAACTAGAACCTTTACAAGGATGAAGCACACTCCACAAGTTGGAGGGTCTTCACCAAATGCACCGAGCCGCCAAGACTTGATGCTCCAAGGCCGGGGCACACACCACAACTCAATTGGTGGCTCCCAGCAATGTCTTCGTAGCTACCAAAGCTCCGAGACCAACAAGGTTGAGCCACACTCCGCAACCTAATTGGAGGCTCCAAACAAATCCCGTGAGCCACCAAGACTACGAGAAATCAACAACCGTCTAGGGTACCAACGTGCCCTGTAGGAACAAGCTCTAGGGCACCAAAGCACCCAAGAGTAACAAACTTCTCAACTTCGACTTCCACGTATCACCGTGGAGAACTCAAACCGATGCAACTAATGTAATGGCAAGAACACACTAAGCGGTCAAGTTCTTCCAACCCGAATCCAACCAAAGCAACTAATGCTTGGGAGGGATTTGAGAGGAAGAACAAGGAGAAACACCAAGAAACTACAAAGATTTAGATTCAAAGTGTTCCCCTCACTTAGAGGAGAAATCAATCAGTGGAAACATGGATCTAGACCTCCTCTCTCTTTTCCCTCAAAGACTAGCAAGAACTATTGGAGGGATTGAGAGATGCCAAGCTCAAGAGGGTCAACAATGGAGGGGAGAAAATAGCTCAAGAAGTTGGCCAAAAAGTTAGTGTTTATTTGGGGAAGAAGCCCCTTAAATAGGAGGCCAAAATAGAGCTGTTGGGAAAAGGAAAAGAAGCAAACAGCACAGCCGGGCCGGCCTGCTACCCGGCCTGGGCCGGCCAGGCAACCGGCAGCCCACCCGGCTGCGCCGGCCTGTGACCCGGCCTGGGCCGGCCGGGGAACCGGCAGCCCACCCGGCCGCGCCGGCCTGTGACCCGGCCTGGGCCGGCCGGGGAACCGGCAGCCCACCCGGCCGCGCCGGCCTGTGACCCGGCCTGGGCCGGCCAGGGAACCGGCGGCCCACCCGACCGGCCAGGGAACCGGCAGCCCACCCGACCGCCCCGGTCTGGGAGCTGGCCTGGGCCGGTCTGGAGGTCGGCGGCCCATTTCCCCCTTTTTTCTTTAATAAAACTTCCAATAGTAAAACCGCAATAACTTTCACTCCCAAACTCCGTTTTCGATAATCTTGGACTCGTTGGAATCGTCACAACGAGCACTACAAGAATATGCAGAGAAACATCATTGTTCAATATGATATGGTAAAACCAAATGATGAAAGGTAAAAGCTTTCTATTGAAAACCGGAAAACCATATCTTTTGCAAATGAAGTCCGAATGACATGAAACCACTTTTGTTGGAAAGAGGACGACAAATGCTACCCAATAACAAGTGAAAATATTGAAACCAAGCAAGGGAGATTTTGCTAATAAATGGAAGAGTGAAACCTTCCGCATAGATGGACCGGCAAAATCTCCAACACCGAAAACTCAATAGGGGACACATATGAAAACCGTTTTCGGTGATCTTGGCCTTGTCATGAAAAACACGACAAGCACCAATACCACACTATGATAAGATCCAAATAGAAACCAATAAAGATGATGCCAAGGATGCAAAGGTTTGAGCTCTCTACGACCGATACGCTAAAGCTCACTTGAGAGCCCCTCTTGATAGTACGGTTACCTATCCTAAAACCCGGTCTCCCAACTAGCACCATGAGACCGGTAAAATAGAAACCCTATCAAGATCATACCTTTACCTTGTGCATTCCACTTGATCTAGATAATGACGATCTTGATCTCCTCAAGTGGACCACCTTTCTTGATTGTGCTCCGCTCGGTGAAGACTCGCATATTGCTCCCCCATACACTAATATGGGAGAGAGACTCTTTCGCATATCTTCACATGCCCTTATCTTGTATGTTGATCAACTCAGTCTTGATCAACATACCGCTCGGTGAAGACTCGCATATTGCTCCCCATACACTAATATGGGAGAGACACTCTTTCGCATATCTTCACATGCCCTTATCTTGTATGCTGATCAACTAGCACTTAGCCTTGATCAACATATAATCTTCTTCTTTTAGCCTTGACTCCAACATATGGAGTTTAAGCATTCCTTATGGACCAACACTGCAAATATAACTCAAAGCGCAAATTAGTCCATAGAGATTGTCATTAATTACCAAAACAACATATGGGGGCAATCATGCTCTTTCAATAGATGCATGCATGTCTCAGGTTCAGAACAGAAAAGACAGGTTTTATCAGCAACTTCCTGTCTCTTGCTCAAGTTATCTCTAGTGAGTAACTTGTTATGTGAAACAAGCCAAAGGAAGAAATGTATCCTGGGGGGAATTTTGATTTTCCATAGAGCATGCACATGAGTAGGTAAAACCCCTCTGAAATTTATGATAGCATACATAGATCTAACAGTAAAAACCCCTTTGGATTCATATTTCCAGAGAATAGCATCATCCTCCCCACTAATGTGTAGATAACTAGCAATCTGGACTATCTCATACCATTGAGCCATAAGGGCATCATCAAAACATCTCCTAAAAGTAATTTTGAGTTGATTACCATCCCACACTTCAGAGATGGTAACATTTTGCTCATTAGCTAGGATATATACATCCCAATATTGTATGGCAAGACTAGTGGCACCAAACTAATGGTCTTCCCAAAATTTCACTTTCCTCCCATTTCCAACCTTCCACTGATATCCCATCTTAGCAGCATTGGCCGCCCATAATACTCCTTTCCAGAAAGGGGAGGCTCCAGCCATAGAGGCAACAAAGATGTTAGGACTATTGACCTGATATTTATGATCAATAATCTGTTTCCAGATCTTGTTGTCATCTAGATTATACCTTTTTACCCAAGAGGCTAGCAAGCACAAATTCATCTCAGCTATGTTAGAAATCCCCAAGCCCCCGTACTCTTTTTTCTGGGCAACCAGCCCCCAACTAGCCAGATGATACTTAAAGTGGCCGTCATGATTATCCCACAAACAGTGAGCCATTTGAGAATTAATTAAGGTTATTGCCCATTTGGGGAATTTAATCACACTAAGGGCTTGTTTGGTAACTGCAATCCCGGGGGGATCCCGGCCTTTTCCCGGGGAGAATTTTCCCCTAGTCCGGAGGTCGGGGAATAAAATCCCGAGGTTTTACACATGTTTTTTCAGATTCCCGGCCAGGATAATTTTCCCGGGACTATTTAACCCGGACAGTCAAACAAGCCCTAAGGAGATACTCCTAGAAATGCTGGACCGAACACTCCTATAACTAGCTCAAAACATTAATGATGTTTTTTTAACGCGTAGCATATATAGCGCGCCGAGATGCTTAACAAAGCAGCACTAGACCACTAGTGCACTACCAGTCTACCACAGCACATGAGTATTGTGGTTTTTACTGGAGAAGCCTTGTAAGGAATTTTCTTGCTGCACGACACGATTCCTCGAGTTGTGTTTGTCTTCTGCAACTCAGTCAGTCCTCCTACCTCTCCCGGGCTCCGGCACACATCACCCCCTTCTCCCTCCCTCGGGCCCGTCCCAAAACTCGAAGGCGATGCAGCCGATGAGGCTGAGGCGCCAAGGCTCCCCCCTCCTCTGCCTCTCCGCCGCCCTCCTCGCGTGCGCTCTGCTCGCCGGCCGCGCCGTCGCCGATGGCGTCACGCCCTCCGAGGCGCGCCGGCTACGCGACGAGGTACCCCCGCCCCTCAGATCCGCCACTCCTAGTGGCAGCCCCTCTAGCTTAATAGCTCGCCCCATGATTCCACCTGCGCCGAGTTATGTACAGTTCGGCTCGATGCGAGACGCCGAGTGGTGTCATTTGCTTCAGTTCGATCGCGAGCAATGGTACTGTGCTCGCGAAGCCAGCTGGTTTTGTAATCTGGTCCTAGGCTCCGCGGATCAATCAGTTTACTTGATTCGACTAGCTAAGTTGTCTTAGATTCCTGGTCTCAGTCGTACCCGTTGTTTATTCCTGGAAAGACGCTGCTGTAATTGACTTTCAAGAGTTCACTACTTGAAGCATCTGGTCTTTTCATACCTGATGGGAGATGAACAGAAGGCATTGTTAGTGTGTTCCCGTTGGTGCACATTTATTTGATTCGTGAATATTGCTAGAGGGATTTATTGACGGTTTCATTTTTAGCTCGCTCTAGATCACTGTTCGATTATAATTGTGGGCATTTCTACTACTCAATGCTCAGTTTTAGATTTGGCATTTCGAAGATGCGCTGGCATGCGTTATTAGTTATAATATTGTGTTAACAGAGGTACCAGTTGGGACATAAAGCAACTGCACCCACCCCACCCCAATTACAAAGGCATTTTGATGAGCATATGGTGTTGAGTTTGATATCGTTTTTCTATAGGGCTGTTCGGAGGCATGCCTCAGTGCCTCAAGTTACCTCAACTTTGTGGTGGTTTTGGGGTTGCCTTATTCAGGGGAAAAAAACTTTGCATACTTTCTACGAGCTTCTTATAATAACATAGCAATTTTTTCCTTCTTAAATTTACCTTTTGGTCCTTGTGCGAGCCACATTCTGATGACGTTCTCGATGGTAGGATTATTGGGTTATAAACTTATAATCAGTATTATAGCTCATTTTCTACGGAGTGCAGCTTAGGCCAGTTCAGTAATCTGATTTCTCCAGGATTTCTTCTATTCTCTCATGCTTGTACTTCACCAAGATAACATCATGTGTTAACTTATTAACCAATCATAGCTTGACCAGCAGTAGTGGCAATAACTCCGTAGTCTCCAAATGGCATACGAACAAGCTAGTTGAGTTTTTATGCTCTGTGTTAACCTAAAATCTTGTGTAAGTGCTAAGATACAAAAGCTTATGTTTTATGTAGGTGAAAGATATGTTTTATCATGCATTTGATGGGTACATGCAACATGCTTTTCCACTTGATGAACTGCGACCGTTGAGCTGTCAAGGAGAAGACTCCCTTGGTGGTTATGCACTCACTCTTGTAAGAATTAATAGACTATTTCCTCATGTATTTTTCCTAACATTTGTTTCCTTGGTGGATTATCATCATTCATGAATAAGCTTTTTTTTTAACAGATCGACTCTTTGGATACTTTGGCTTTATTAGGTGATAAGGAGAGATTTAGTGCTGGCGTGGAGTGGGTTGGTAAGAACGTCCGTTTTGATATTGTAAGTAAACATGAGTGACATCTGGTTTCACTAATTAAAAATCCAATTAAATGTGCCATAACCATTAGCAATTGTTTTAGTCTTTGCACGGTAATTTTGAGTTAAAAAATATGCATCAAATACGTAGTAAACAATGAAGTACTCTTGAATCTCAATTTGTGCTGGTCATCAAAATAATTTACTGCTTGCTGGTGAAATTATTTTCTCTATGAATCTGTTGATCTACTTCACAAATGATGACGTGAAGTAGTAATACTCTTTTGCGAATCAAATATTTTAGTATGCTTAGATACGTCATTAATTCATCATATTTGAGTGTTCTACTTCTACTTAGTGTCCTTGTTTTATTTGTCTGAATTTTAGCGTGTACAAATCAAAATGCTTTTGGCTTAAAATGAGTCTGTTTACACGATTGTTGTTCAGAGTTCATGCTATTTTAGTAATCATGTTTCATCTGTGCTTGCAGAACAAAACTGTCTCAGTTTTTGAAACCAATATACGTATCCTTGGGGGTCTGTTATCAGCTCACCTGATTGCCAGTGATTATGCCACTGTATGTCTGCTCGATCCCATCCTATCTTTGCTGTGATTGTTATATAATTTTACTTGTTTCCTGATAACACTATTTTTGGTATGGCATGAAAAGTCTATACTTATAGACATTGCTGCATACTATAATATATACCAAAATACAGCATGAAATCTGACTGAACCAGCAGTCATGCTGTAAATCAAAGCTACTTATGTAAGGCCATTTCTGAACTGAAATCTACAAGGCCATATTGGTAGTATTAATACGTATACCTACTATTGACACCATGATTGGTGTGTGTCTGGCTTCGCACTGTAAGTGGATGACACCATAACTTGTTACTTGGGAATAACTATGCAGATATCCTTTTTGTTTAGTCCCCAAAGAACATTTGTTCTAAATTTCAACTGTTGTGTTTTTTGGTTGAGGTTATTTGTAATATTACTATGGCTGAATGTGATGCATTAAGAATAGGTATGGTCAAGTGTCTGATTTTTATTTAAGTTTTTACGTTTCACTAAAAGCACCCACACACAATGAAGAAAATGATTTCAGTAAAAGAAAAACAATCCACTGTTGAAAGAGGCGAAAGGGCCGTTGGGCACTTCATCATACCAAACTCTATTCACATTGTTTGTTTAAGTGTGCATACATAGATCAATAAGACATAAAACCAGTTAAAAATGTAATAATGTTATAATGCTTCCACTTTAACCTTCCCAGTCAAATGATAAAAGGGTGACCAGAAGTCAAAAATTGCAATAGCTACATCCTCCACATGTCAATTAACAGATATTACATCGCAGCAATTCTTAATAAATGGATAAAAATTCCTAAATGCGTGGAGCACAAAGTAGCTTATGTCAGCATGTAAAACATGCTTCGTGGAGAAAATAATAGATAAACCTTTCTTGTTTGTCACCTCATGGACGGCTTGCAAGTGCTACTATATTCTAATATGATCTGAATTAGTTGAGTAATTTAAGTTTATTATATTGTATTGTTACGAGAAAACTGAACTTTAATGTGGTTCAAGTGTTCCAGTATTTGATTTAACTTTTCATTGATAGGGTATGAGAATCGACTCTTATGATGATCAGTTACTTCATTTGGCTGTTGACTTAGCCCAGAGGTTGTTGCCTGCATTTGACACTCCTACAGGTTCACAACTTTGTCCATCTGTATCTATTTTGGAATGGAATATGTTATTTTGTCACATCAGTACACCAGACATGTGATCCCTCTATTTATAACAACTGTTCTTGCAAAATAACTATTTTCACTGCTTAGGGATTGTGGTACTATACCTGATTGCATGGAAAACCATGTTGGATTTTAACAATACACACTCACATGCATGTGAAACCACACAGACACATACATATATACGAGCATGCACACACAATTTGCAAATCTGTAAAATGATAAATGTCTTATATATGCAAGTTTGTGACGTGTTGGGATCTGCCAATCTGCCTTCTGAGTTTTCCTGTTGTTGAACCTATGTCACTGCCTCACTGCTGTTTAGTGTCATTTCGATGACCAGTTGAACACTCATTATGATGGATTGCACTTTCTGATAGCCAGCATGATTTACCCAAGTTTGCAGTAGTGAAAATGACACTGAAATTTGCATACTTCCAGATTTAATCTGATTGTGTTATTTTTGAATGAATTTCATTATTCAACAAAATATTTATCTACGAAAGGGGCTTTGCAAAATGCAAATTAAAGAAAATCGTCATTTCTGTTGGAACCTTCAGTTACTGGAACCATTTTCATACCCTTTTACTGTAAAGCATACTTGTATGTTATATGGTGTTCAATACCATAGATAAAAGAATGCGCTAACAATCCCTTTGCTAATTGCATTGGAAACTTGCCATTGCCTTATATAATCATATTGAATAAAAATGTTTTTCAACTTTTTAGTTCATATTGTGTTCTAATTTACTATTGTTTGCCTAACTAGTGCAATTTTTCTTGTAGGTATCCCATTTGGATCTGTTAATTTATTGTATGGTGTTGATGACGATGAAAGCAAGGCAAGCTTCTTTCTTCCCTTTTTTGGCTGTAAAGTTTTGTAAACAGAAACATGCCAAGACACAGGTTGATTATCAATAGTGTAGAGATTTGCTGAGAGCTCCCAAATACTTGTGCAGTTTGCTTCAGTAATTTTGGAATGGTTTTCTTGAATTATTCATTTATTCTACTGATTTTGTAACCACTAAAAATAATACCTGAGTGGCATATAAACATGTACACCCCTTTTAAATTTTTCTGCTCACGTATATTTTGATGATGGATATCAACACATATGTGTGGCCTAATCTCTCACATTCATCTTTGGTAATAAGTGCAAGCAATTTTTTGAAACTTGAAAAATTGTGCCTGGCTATTAAATGGACATCAACAATCACTATATTTTCTGTTGACACTTTGGATATTACCCCAGATAACATCCACAGCTGGTGGTGGCACTTTGTCATTGGAATTCGGTGTCTTGAGTCGGTTGACTAATAACACTGGTCAGTATTTGCAATACATATCAGTTTTGAACATTAATCTTGTAGTATTGCTTTCTTGTTATTGGTGTATTATATCATTCTTTGTTCAGTTTACTACTCTCATGGCAGTTTTTGAGCAAGTTACCAAAAATTCAGTGCGTGGTATATGGGCACGTAGGTCGAAACTCAACCTTGTTGGTGCCCATATAAATGTCTTTACTGGTGAATGGACACAGAAGGTATTAACCTTTGTCCTCTTGTGATAAGTTTCGAACCACCAAATATATTATTTCTAGCATTCTCTTGCTGATGTTTAACTTGTTGGTGTACAATAAACTACCTCATGGCATTTATGTAGGCATGCAGCACTGTCTGGTATAAATACTATCTCCCCATAGCGACCGGTAGATCTATTTTTTTTAATAAAATTGCTATATGACTGGTCACGTGAGAGGAGTGGAAAGATGTCTGTTTTGCAATGTATCGTCGCTTTTGCTTCTTGAGTGGCCGTGCTAACAATTGTATCAACATAATTACCGCATGATCAGAAAGTTTCCAAGATGTGCTTTCAACTGTTTTCTTTGCAGCCTCAAGCTTTTTAATACGATTCACCATTACCGTCATGCAGGATGCAGGAATTGGCACAAGTATTGACTCATTCTACGAATATCTTCTCAAGGTATCCAAAACTGTAAATTGTTAGAGCTAGCTAGCTCTCACTAGGGCTTCCTCTCTCTAAAGATGTGATGCACACACTGCTCTCTCTTTCTCTTTGTTTCTCAAGCACACATGCCCACAAGAACAAGGTTGAAGCATTAGGGATTTATCTCATACACTACAAGCTTAACATTGTATCTATCGGTACATGTCCATTTATAGGACTTCGCGAAAATATAGATTGTGCCAAAGATGCAAAATTGTTTCATTTTCTTTTTATTCTAACCCAAAAAAGAAGATTGTTCTGTAAAGGATTTAAAATGAGAGCTTATGCTTAAGTAAATCCATTGAGTGTCCCATATCTTTTTAAGGAAGAAGAATTTTCTGTAATGGATTTAAATGACAGCTTATGCTTCAGTAAATCCATAGGGAGATACTTCTCTAGAGTGCCCCATATCTGTTTTCACAAACCAACCTTTCTTGAGCTACCAACATAGTGAAACTATCTAGCCTGGGCGCGTATACTATTAGTCTATTACAGCTAAGGAATTTTCTTATTTTGCTTCTACTTGCTATTACCTACTGCACCTAGTCCAGCCTGGACTAGAAACTTCATGCACCTACCAAAAAATCTTTTACTACTACCGATATACAGCCTTGTACTACCGATATACATGCATGCACTTAAGTTGCATGTGCTTAACCACTATGGATATGATGATGGCAAGATTAATGATAACATAAATCATATAACATATTTTGGAAAAAAAGTTCTATACCATCAAATGTAATAAAATGGGATCACAGAATATACTTTTTGAAATGATCCTTGATACATGTTTATTCTAGAGCATGAACAAAGCCATGTCATATCTAGTTCGTCCTCTCTTCATCTTTTTCTTTACCCTTTTCCTTTTATGGATTTTAACAGTTTTTTTTTGTACCAACAGGCATATCTATTGTTCGGAGATGAAGAATATTTGTATGTATTTCAGGAGGCTTACAAGGCTGTAATGCACTTCCTCCATCACGATCCTTGGTAAAAATGCAATTATTTTTGCTCCCTAGTAAAAAGCCTATGCAGCATTGTTGAATTACAGTTGGCATGCCATTTTTGCAAGGTTGTGTTGTTTAAAATTAGAAAGTTGGAGTCTGATCTTATGATTAATATGCATGAATAAACTACGTAGTAAGGATCAAAATCATCCGTCTTTTCTCTGTAATATGAAACTGTAAGGTACAAGAGTGTACAACTACATATGTTCAATCATGTTTTTATCGGTCAGCATTGATGATCAGATAGTTATGTCTGCATGCCGTTTCAAGTTCAGCTGCTTCCTGTTGAATGTTTAAGTTTGGAATGTAATTTGAAAAATTCCATGCTAGGTATATTGAGGTAAATATGAATTCTGGTGCTACTGTTTGGCCACTATTCAACAGTCTGCAGGCATTCTGGCCAGGACTTCAGGTTTGGGCTCTTCATATATGAGAACATATACTAGCTCTGCAGCGTGTATTCGGATGATTACTTATGCCACTTAGATTTAAGGTTTTAGCTGGAGACATTGATCCTGCCATTCGAACACATGCTGCCTTCTTTAGCGTCTGGAAAAAATATGGGTTCACTCCGGAAGGGTTTAACCTCGCTACATCCACTGTTCAGGTATTGGAACAACAGAATTTTTTTATACCTTTATGGGTTAATACAGTTTTGTCAGGATGCACTGCAAGCCTTGAACTTCAAATGGAATTATCAACTCTAAAAGAGACATATGGTCCTAGCAAAACTGTATGAAACAAAGGGTATTTGCCACATACTAACATTGATCTCACCATTTCCTCTGTTTCATAGAATGGACAAAGGAGCTACCCACTGCGGCCTGAGTTGATTGAAAGCACATATTGGCTATTCAAGGCTACCAGAGATTATAGGTGTGTCTTTCTTTGCAAGGTGAAGATAGAATTTGTTCTTTGTAAACACACCAATCTTTTAGATTCAGTTTCTCTCACCACTAAAAGGGATATGAGACAGTGAAACTTTGCATGTATTGTTTTTTATGGATGCTGATATGGACAAAAATTGTTCACCTTTGGCCTTTGCTAATTTGATGGTTGAAGCAGTAGATTTTCATTTATAACTGCAAAATTATAACTTCATTACCATGAAAAAATTGCAGGATCGAGTACTTCTATCTGATACTAGCAAGCTTTAAACCATTTTTAGTTAAATTTATTCTGTTTATGTGACCGATTTTCCTCCTAGAATACATTTTAGCTTGTATATTACTTGCAGGTACCTTGATGTTGGAAGGGATATATTAGCAAGCCTTCAGTATGGAGCTAAGTGTCCTTGTGGCTACTGTCACATATCAGATGTGGAAACTCACAAGCAGGATGACCACATGGAGAGTTTTTTCCTTGCAGAAACGGCAAGTATTTATATCAAAATTTGCGATATAAATATATAATCTCTGCTGATGAAAAGCTGTCATGCCCATGATGCTTTTCATGGACCAGTGTCACACTCACACATCACCAAGATTAGTTTATTACATTAGCATGTGTTGGCATAACTACTTATTATGCCACTAATAAACATTATCTTGTAGGGTGTCTAGTCTACCAACACGAGAGTGAACCATAAACTTTAAAACAACCACTTCTCCTAAATCCTGACATTTATGAATAGATTTAGGTTCTGACATGGATTAAGAAATATAATCATTTATTCGAGTCTGCTAGATTTATGTGAATGTTATATTTCCTCGAGTTAACTTCTAAATATACCAGTAAGTACTAAACATTTTCAGTCTGACCTTGTCGGTTATCTAATCTACTAAAATCAGAGTGAGCCAGAAAACCTTAAAATCCTAACAGCCATTTCATGTCTATTAAATTGTATTTGCATGCTATTTTCCTCCCAAGTTATTCTCTTCCAGTTAAATCTAACTATTTCAGCACACATTGCAGGTAAAATATCTCTGGCTTCTCTTTGATTTAGCTGTAGGCCCTGATAACATTGTTGAAAATGGGCCATATAAGTAAGTACGACCCTGTGGAGTTATTAAGTTCAGTTGCTTATTCTTGATTAAAATATTCCAACTTACCGTGTATTGTTGTTTCTGCAGATACATATTTAGTACAGAAGGTCATTTGTTACCTGCTACTCCCCAAATAGCCTTGGCAGATGAGCATTGCCTTTATTTTGGAGCATTCTGTAATGACAGTACAGCCCATGGCTACGGCAACGACGATAGTTCTAGTAAGCAGCAAAGTTCTAACTACACTCAGTTTGATGACAGACAAACCGCTTCCAGTCAATATTCAGTGTCCAGTGTTCTGCTTAGAACAAGAGGTTACATCAAGGTATACTCTACTGCATTTCTGATTAACAGTTTCCTTAGCCACATTCTCTTGCTTACAGAAAGAGATGGGGACGATAATGCAGTATGTCGTTTGAACTGATTTCTCTTTAAGAATATATTGACTGTTTGCATGGTACATATTTAATGATTTTATTATTCCCACTCATTGTCATTGTTACTGGTCCTTCATTGAAGACCGGAGGAGATGAGATTGACAATGGTGCATTGCTCTCTGTGTTGATCTGATGTTGTGTTCATTATGTAAAGATGAATGGCTCTGTTTTATGATTCTACATGAATATCACATTTACCAACAGGATACTCTATGATCTTATGCCACTTCAATTATCTTATGCACACACATTGGTCTGAAGTGCCTCCTTTTTTATTATTATTTTTCTCTAACTGCAATGTATCTTTGCGCTAGGGAGTTTGTCCAGGACTGAATCATGCACAGAAACTTGGCATATCGTACCATGACGGAGAGTACAACTCGGCAGAGCAGAATTCTAGAGTTCATGAGAATCCCGATGAATCTTATGTGGTCGAATCCAGTGTCCAGATTCAATCAAGTTCTGTTATATTGATGTCTCATCCTGTTCCAAGCCAGCCCTATGAGTCCTTGAAGACCAGGTCAATAATTCAAGATCATGAGAATATTGTGGTAACTGACGACTCTGGGTCCACGAGGGAGCCTATGAGGACTGATGCTACTGGTAGCTCGTCCCAAAAACTTGCTGAGGACACTGATGAAGATATTGTGTATCAGGACCAAAATGAAGATAGTATCAGCTGACCCTTAGAGTAGGCACCGATTTTTTTCCACCTAACTTGGAGCACCTTCATGGTGAGAGCTGGCCTTGTTACAGTCGTACGTCTGCCCAGATAGGAAGCAAGCAGTGTTGAGTCAGGGCCGTCGATCACTACCCGACCATTGCTTAATGAGTTGGAATCAGTGGCTGAAATGGGGTGAGGCCATTCTTTGAGATGTACTATGAGCTGCGCCCAGGATCAGTATTTACCAGCAGAAACAATCTGATTTGAACATCCTACAGCAAAGGAACTTCGGAATCAACATTTGTTAATTTATTCTGTTGTAGTGATTAGATATTTTAAATTATATATGGTTTGATCAAATAGCAGATGCAAAGTTTTGTATAGTAGAGGCAACCAATGAACTATATGGCCAAATAGGTGCATGCAACATTGTATTACAGATCGGCAACAACTCTATTAATGTGTACTCATGAAAAGAAAAATTCCGACAGATGTGCGCGTGAAATGTTCCTTAATTGTTTTATTCAGGTTGCTACACTCACAATATCAAGGGTTGCAAGCATTTCTTCTGACCGCTAAACATCTCTCAGAATGGAAACAACTTAGATACAAGCATCCATGTCTGGAATTACATTACACCGACCATCGCCATGCTTTACACGGGGAGTACATGAGATCGTGGGAAAGACTTAGAGGGATAGGCCGCCGGACTCCTCGTCCTCGTCGAGGCCGGAGGTGTAGACGGTGTAGAGCGACCAGATGAGGCCGAACACCCCCAGGAGGATCCACCCCAGCAGGTTGTTGCTCAGGCCGAGGCTCAGCCCGGTGCCCTCAGTCGACATCCGCTCGTCGACGAGCGCCAACGCTGGCCCCGCAGACGCGGTCACCGCGCCCGCCGCGGCGAGCAGCGACGCGCCGGCGCCACGGACGGCGGCGGCCGGGGTCGCCTCCTTGGCGTCCTTGGAGTAGCTGCACCTCACCCTCTGGCTCCTCGACCTCAGCTGAGGCAGACCTGCACAGTTAATCGACATGTCCTTCATGCTCAGCTCAGCTCGGCTCGATCAGAGTGAACGCGCAAATGAGACACAGTTTTGTGCCTAGAGCGGCATGAAGGCACGTACCTAGAGCCTGCGGCCTGGTGATCACGGCACGGGCGACGACGGTGGTCGCCGCGGCGGCGCTGATGGTGGCCATTGCTGCTGTGCTGTGCTGTGCTGCTAGCTTGCCCTGCTGGTCCTAGCTGGAGAGTGTGTGGTCTTGGCTAGCGTGTGCTGGTCCGCCGGTGTTTCCTTTTTATTAAGGCGAGAGTGTAAAGTATCGCGAACCGAGGAAGCTGCGAATCATCTGGCATCGCTAGGATTGGGTGAGGCACGAGACTGGTTGTGCTTCATCCGTGGTTTATCCCGTCGTGGCCAATGGGCGTTTGCCGCGTGGACCAGGGGATTCTCTGATCAGAATATGTGGACGTCTCACGTCTGCACAGCGACTTTAGTTTACTTGAGTGGTACTGGTATTTCAAGAGGAAAAATAATGCAGGCATTGATCTAGCAAATTACTCCGTATGTATTACATCGTCATTTCGGCCGGGCCGATGGTAACTTTTATGGTCCGGTTGTAGGAAATTTTGGACCTAGTTGATCTCTTTCGCACTACTGAAATGTATAGTGCAATATATGTCATACCAGAGGCAGATCACCCCCAACTTTGTTTAACAACCTACGTCTGTACGTCATAAAGCGGAAGACCTCCAACTCACGATTTTTTCTGCATTACATGCTTGTATATATTGGGAATAAATAGCTGCAATTCACTATTAATGAGATTATTAACTTGTTTGATAGGCTCGGGTGTAGATCCATATTCAAACCAGTAAAAATGTAGCTTTATTTCCAATTGCTTTATATATATTGATACAATTTGATAGCAATAGTTTACTGATAAGAATTGATATATTTCCCTGTTGTACCTCTTTTATGGTCAATATCTGGATCCGCCGTTGTGTCATACTGGGGTAAAAGGTGCCCCGACAAACCCCTGATACGTGCCAAACGTATCTATAATTTTTTATTGTTTCATGCTACTTATATGTCATTGTTACATGTTTTCATTACCTAATTACATCATTTTTAGTCTTTTTGTTGGACTAACCTATTGACAAGATGCCCAGTGCTAGTTCCCTGTTTTTGCTGTTTTCTATTTCAGAAAAGTTACTTCAGAAAATATTCTCGGAATTGGACAATAATTTACAAGGATTTTTTATTCGACGAAAGGAAGTCGGAGACCGAAGGGCGACCTGGGGGGCCACCCAGGGGCCAGGGGCGGGATGTGGCCGCGGCCACACCTGCACCCGCGGGTGGGACCCGCCCCGGCGCCCTGTCCACCGCCTCGCCCCCTCCGACTCCTACAAATATCCCTTTGACCTAAAATCATCAGGGGCGACGATTATTTTCCAGAAACACGACCCGACGGCACCGTCACCTCGAACCCTAGTTCGGGGAGATTCTGAAGCTACTCCCGGCACGCTGCCGGAGGGGAGATCGATCCCGGACAACGGCGGCGCCACTAGGGGGTCGACCCTGGTCGGCCGACCCGGCTGACCAAAATCAGGAATTGATACTCCAGGTCAGTCGTATACGGTAGACTCGTATCGGTAAGCAACACTGTCGGTAAGGCAGGAAAAGAAAGAAAAAAAAAGACAGCTTCCTCACCTCATCCCCACAACCACGAGGCCACGACCCGAGCGAATCCCTAATCCTCTCCCTGCTCTGCTCCCCCACGCCACGGCAGGCCGCCGCCGACGAGCTGCTCGCGCGCGTCGAGTCGGCGCTCTCCGCCGCCACCGCCGACGCGTTCCCGAGGTGCGATTCGCCGGCGGCCAAGGAGAGGCTCTGCCTGCTCGAGCTCGTCGGCGTCGACCGCCCGGGCCTCCTCTCCGAGGTCTTCGCCGTGCTGCACGACCTGCGCTGCGGCACCGTCGACGCCAAGGCGTGGACGCACGGGGGGCGGGTCGCCCGTCGCCGCACTGGTGTTCGTCCGCGACGAGGACACCGGCGCGCCCATCCACGACGCGCCCATCCACGACGCGTCCCGGATCAGGCGCATCGAGTCCCGGCTCAGGCACGTCCTCCGCGGCGGTGCGCGCGGCGCCAGGACGGTCCTGGTCGACCCGCCACGCCGCGCCTCCTCTCCCGCCGGCCATCGGCAGGCCGCAGGCCGCAGGCCGCAGCCCGGCCCGGCACGCCTCCTCTCCCACCGCCGTGCCCCCGCCACACCGCGCCTCCTCTCCCAGTCTCCCGCCGCCGTGCCTTCTCTCCCGCCTCGCCCCATTCGGGTTCCGGTCGTCGTCGCACACTCATGGATGCTGAAGAGGAGGCAGCTTGGTTAAGGGAGCACTGGCAAGAGGAAGAAGAGGACGCATCTGAGCAGTCGTCTGAGGAGGTCGAATCCGCAGGGGAGGCTGAGGAAGGAGTGGCAGCGCTGCAGCTCGATGGAGACGGGACTGCCGGGTCTTCGGGAAATTGCAGGAGGGCAGCCACCGGAGAGGTTAAATTTCCCTCTCTGATTTCAGTTTTTTACTTTAGTTTTGATGTGTACTTGTGTAGTTGTGTAGAACACTGCTTGTGTAGGATATTGCTCACTGATTGCTTACTATTTGTAGAATTCTCAACAACCAAATGTTCCTGAAATGTTTGATCTAGCAAATGTCATCGCTGATCCTGGAATTCGGAAACCAATTGATAAATTTGGTACCTCAGAAATCAGAGATAAAATGAGATGGGCATATTTGTCGAGAGGCCCGAGTCGATTGTTTGGTCATAAATTTCCCAAAACCAAATTTGGTCCAGATTGGCGGGGATTTCGAGATGTATGGTATACCAAATATGATTGGCTAGAGTATAGTGTGGAGAAGGATGCTGCATTCTGTTTTTATTGTTTCCTTTTCAAATCTTTAACACAATCTGGACATGATGCTTTCACAAAAAAGGGGTTTAAAAATTGGAAGAAAGCCTCGGAAAATTTCACATCTCATGTGGGTGGGCCAACTAGCATTCACAACAATGCAAGAAATAGTTGTGAAGATTTCAGAAATAAAAAGCAAAGTGTGTCATATGCTATCACTTCTCAGGAGGAGAAATCACATATTGATTATGAAATTCCTTTGAGGGCTGTTGTGGGTGTTGTACGGTTTCTTATTGAACAAGGTCTAGCTTTCCGTGGGCATGACGAGTCTAACACTTCCAAGAACAAGGGTAATTTTCGGGAGTTGTTGGATTGGTATGGAGCAAGATGCAAGGATGTAGCGGATGTGATCAATGAAAATGCTCCTGGCAATTGTCAATTGACATCTCATGAAATCCAACAAGATATTACACAAGCATGTGCGGAAGAGACTATGGAAGTCATAATGAGTGAGCTTGGAAATTCTAGTTTCTCTCTACTTGTTGATGAGTCTCGTGATGTATCGGTTAAAGAGCAAATGGCCGTGATGGTGAGGTTAGTTATACTCTCACAACTTATAGTACTAGTTGCTAGTTTCATTTATTATACTCTCACAACTTATAATATATGGTCTTGCTTGCAGGTTTGTGAACGTAAAAGGAGAGGTTTTGGAGAGATTGCTTGGTGTTATGCATGTTGTTGATACTAGATCGGCTTCTTTGAAAACATCCTTGGATGTAATGTTTGCTAAACATGATTTGTCCATGTCTAGATTAAGAGGACAAGGATATGATGGTGCATCGAATATGCGTGGGGAGCTACATGGTTTAAAAACATTGGTGTTGGCTGACAACCCTCATGCTTTTTATGTGCATTGCTTTGCCCACCAACTTCAGTTGGTGGTTGTGGCTGTTGTGAAAGGAGTTCTAGCTGTTGGTAATTTTTTTGGTCAGTTAAATAAGATTGTCAACATGGTTAGTTCTTACAATATGCACATTTTTCGTCATTGTCGTTTGTCAAAATGGTCACTCTATATGGCATTCTAATTTATAAATTCACATTTTTGTAGGTGAGTGCCTCTTGTAAAAAGAAAGATGCATTGTTGCAAAAGCATCATGACCATATGGTATCACTACTTGAGAGTGGGGAGATCTTGCCAGGAAGAGGCCAACATCAAGAAACAAGTTTAGCAAGACCGGGTGATACACGTTGGGGTTCACACCATAGAACTCTAATCCGGATTCATCAAATGTGGGATTCAGTGATTTCAGTGCTAGATAGTATTTCTCATGATGGGACAGATGCGGAGGAGAGAGGTTTGGCTTCAGGTTATATGATCAACATGGAAACCTTTGAATTTGTTATTATCTTGCATTTGATGCTTCGAGTGCTTGGTTTAACAAATGATCTGTCATACGCATTGCAACAAAAAAATCAGAACATAGTTTGCGCTATGAATATGATTGTCTCTGTGAAAAGTCTATTGCAGAAATTGAGAGATGATGGATGGGAGCCTCTCTTGCTGGCCGCTACTAATTTTTGTGGTGGAAGAAATATTATAGTGCCGAATATGGATGATAACATTTGTGCCAGGGGTTATCCAAGGAGCTCACGCAAGATGGTTACTTGCTTGCATTATTATAAGGTACAAATCTTTAATCAGGTGCTTGATAGAAACATAGTTGAGATGAACAACAGATTTGGTGAAACTTCTACACGTCTATTAATGTGCACAGCATGCCTTGATCCTAGAGACTCATTTAGCAGATTTGATCATGGCAAGCTAGCTGAGCTTGCAAATATGTATTCTGCTGATTTCTCTTCACATGATTGCTATCTCTTAAGTGACCAACTCAACATATACATTGATGTCATGAAGAGAAGTCACGAGTTTTTAGCTTGTGATAGTCTGAGTGGTCTGGCTCTCAAGTTTGTTCATACTGGACATCATTTGATCTTTCCATTGGTATATCGCCTCATTACACTTGCATTGACATTACCGGTGGCCACAGCATCAGTTGAGAGAGCTTTCTCTGCCATGAACATTATAAAGACAGACCTTCGAAACAAGATGGGTGATGATTGGCTGAATAACTTGATGATTTGCTATGTTGAGAAAGAGATATTTGCAAAAATTGATGACAAGAAGATTATGCTGCGTTTTCATTCCTACAAGGAACGTCGAGGCCATCTACCTCAACACTTTCGTCTTCCTGGCATAAATCCAACTTAATGGTATGATACTATTAGTTTAAGTCATTTAGATGTCTTTTCGTGTTTTTGGTAGTTCTATTGTATAAATGATGAAAATTGGATCTTCTGGACCATTTCTTGTGTTGTTGTGTGTTGTATAAACATCCTTTTGTGCCTTCAAAAATTTAGACCTTATATGTTCGACCCCCCCTCGTCTCAATTCCTGGCTCCGCCACTGATCCCGGAGGGATCTACATCGCCATGTCTTCCACCAGGATGAAGTGTGAGTAGTTCCACCTTGGACTACGGGTCCATGGCAGTAGCTAGATGGTTGTCTCTCTCCCTTGTGCTTCGTGTTTATGGTCTTGTGAGCTGCCCTACATGATCAAGATCGACTATTTGTAATGCTATATGATGTGTTTGCTGGGATCCGATGGATTATGAAGTTATGATCAGATTGTGCATGATTTTTATATGTTAATTTATGTGATTGCATGCTCTCCGATGTGTGTAGTTGCTTTGGCCAAGTAATTGCTTTGGTTCATGCCCCCTTTTGTGCCTGGGCACGAGTGATAGAAACGTCTAAGTACGAGGGTGTGCTGTTGTGACTAAGGGTAAAACAACGATGTTTATGTCTACGTGATTATAAATGTTGCTTACATCATACACTTTACTTAATGCAATTGTCTGTTGATTGCAACTTAATACCGATGGGTGACAGGTTGGATAGCGATTCCTAGGTGGAGTTTTTAGACAAAGATGCAGTCGGACGGCAGTCTTTGTTCCTTGTTGTGATGCCTACATGAATATTACCATGAACACTTTGATATAGCTAGATTAAGTTTGTGTCATAATTCTGTCAATTGCCCAGCTGTAATTTGTTTACCCTTCATATGAGTATTTTATTTATTGGAGAGACACCGCTAGTGAATCCATGGGCCCCGATCCATATTTTTACATTGTTTACAACCTCGTTTACTTGCTTTCCATCATCACTGGTCTGTTTTTATAAATCATTTCACTACACTATACGTTTAACCGCTTTGTTTTCAGCATACCGGGAAGATTGACAACCTTCCTGCCGTTGGGGGCAAAGTAATTGTTTGAGCATGTGCAGGTCCGCGTTCGTCACGGTTAAGCGCCAGAGACCGTCGACGTTCACCTCGTTGTTAATTTCAAAGTTCTACTGGTCCGATTAAACCTTGGTTCTTCACTAAGGGAAAACTACTACTTGCTACATCCACACCTTCGCCACCCAACTCTGCCAGTGCTTGTCAGTATCCATTATCAACTCCGTGAACGAGGCCATCCAGTAATGTTTTTTAGCCAAATGCAAAAAATAAGGCGCTGGTACCTCATATGTATAGTACACGTATCTGTTGTTTTTGTGTACACGACAAATTTGAAAATTGTGGCACGAGGGAACTTTCAGAACTGCCCCACCGTCAGAACTGTCACATTTTTTATGATTCGAGCCCTCCTTGCTGCCGACAAGGTATCTAGCCATTCTAGAAGTAATCTTGGGCCGAGACACTTCAAACTGCTCTTTCCTCCTCTTTGTTGAAAACAAGTGGGTCAATGTGGGGGTATCAGTCTTTGTTCATGAATCTTCTCCAGCAACAGGGTGTATAGATTGATTGCAGGCTTTCAAGTACATTTGTTTTATTTTTTAAGAAATCATGCACAAAGTCCTTAGGGTACTGACTTGACTTGTATATGGCACAAATAGTATGGTGGCAAGGAAAACATGTCAAATCCCATTTTCTGCAGCCACATGTTCTGTTCTTCAGGTCAACAACATAAATATTTTCTTGACTGTTTCTTACTTGCCACAGATAACCTATCGACTTAACAACTTTGCAAGGTCTGGTCCATCTCTTTGCTTCTTCTAACTTCTCAGAATAGGTGGGTGTGATCTGCCACCTAGAAGTAGTTGCACCAGTTCTCTTTGTTTCATACCTAACCACCAACGTAGTCCTGATTCCATCGAACATTGTTTTCACTGGTTTTCCTCTAATATCAAGTATCATCATGTTGAACACCTCACTAAGATTGTTCACTACAAGATAAGTTTTGCAGGCCTAGCACAACATTCTACATGGATTTCGCTAAGTCGTGCCCATGCCTTCTCAGATTCCTCCTTCACTTTTTTCATTGCTATGTCAAAGTCATTCTTAGTGTAGGAATAGCTAGCATTGTCCATAATTTTTTCAATTGTTCTCCTCTGAAGCCAGCAGATTGGAAGTTGGCATAAATATGCCTAAGGCAATACCTTTGAGTGTAGTTGGGAAATACTTGCTTTTTTGCATTGAGCATGCCCTTTTCAAACAAATAGGAGAACAATTGTTAAGTATTTTTAAAGCAAGAAAACACATCTAAAAGTACTAAAACAATTTTTACGTATTTTTAAAGCAAGAAAACACATTTAAAATACTAGAACAATTGTTAAGTATTTTCTAAATAAAGCAAAAAATAAAATAAAAAATAAAAAAATCTATGCATTTTTAATGCAAGCAAAAATCAACTAAAAATACTAGAAAAATTTGTAAGTATTTTTTTCATGCAAGCAAAAAACAACTAAACGTACTAGAACAATTTCTAAGTATTTTTTTAAAGCAAGAAAAATCAGCTAAAACTAGTATAACAATTTCTAAGTATTTTTAAATGCTAGAAAAATCAAATAAAAATACTAGAAAAATCTCTAAGTATTTTTTAAATGCAAGAAAAATCAATTGAAAATACTAGAACAATTTATAAGTATTTTTAAATGCGTGAAAAAGTCAAATGAAAATACTAGAACGATTACTAAGTATTTTTAAACGCAAGAAAATAATATAAAGTACTAGAACAATATCTAAGTATGTCTAGATGCTGAAAGAACAACTATGCCCGAGATGTCGCCTAGAGGGGGGGGGGGTGAATAGGCGATTAAAACTTTTTCTATTTAGGGGCTTGATAATTGCGGAATAAAACTAGGTATTTAAATTAACAAGCCAACAACCTAAAATTCTAGGTTTACCTAAAGTGCACCAACAACGTATGCTAAACAAGGCAAGCAACAAGTTGATAGCTAAATATAAACATCAAGCACGAAGGCTATCACAATGTAAAGTGCATAAATAAAAGCTCGGGTATAGAAATAACCGAGGCACGCGGAGACGAAGATTTATTCCCGAGTTCCTCCTTGTTAAGGGAGTACGTCTCGTTGGAGGGGTGTGAGCTCACCACAAAAGGCCTACTCAAGATGCCACAAAGGCCTCACCCTATTCTCCGATGAACCGCACCCAAATGTTTGGTTCACCTTCCACTATCGGAATCTTTCGGGGCGGATTCCGGAGCCCTTACAACTTTTGGGGCACACACCCACAACTCAATTGGGGGCTCCCAACGTGCCGAAGCTTCACAAGCCGAAGTCTTCACGGCACCACCACCGTCTAGGGTCCAATGACCCAAGAGTAACAAGCTCCCAACCGTCAATCCCACGAATCACCGTGGGCAGCACAACCCGATGCACCAAATGCAAAAGGGGAAGATCACACCAAGTGGTCAAATTCTTCTCTCCAAAATCCAACCGAAGCAACTAATGCTACGGAGGGATTTAGGAGGAAGAACGGAGGAGAAACACCAAGAACTCCAAAATCTAGATCCCACAAGTTCCCCTCACTTAGAGGAGATTTTGTTTGGTGGAAAGATGGATCTAGATCTCCTCTCTTGTTTCCCTAAATTTGGGCAAGAATCATCGGAGGGATTAGAGGGAATCGAGCTCTCAAAATGTTGGCAATGGAGGAGAGAGAGCAAGGGATGAGATCTACACAAAAAATGGGGAAGAAACCCCTTTTATAGGTGGCTCCAAAAAGGAGCCGTTGGAGAAGAAAAAGAAGGACAAAAAAGGCTGCAGAGTGCCCGGCCTGGGGCCGGCCTGTGCCCCAGCCGGGCCGGGAAGGAAACGATCCAGCGAAACAAAGGAAGCATCGATGTGCAGGCATGCCGGCCTGGAACCGGCCATGGGCCGGCCTGGGCACCCGGGTGGGCCGGGCAGGTGGCCGAACCGGCCGGCCTGCCCCCGGCCTGGGCCGGCAAGGCAGAGCCGCGCGAGGCCGGCAGCCCACCCGAGCCACCCGGCCAGAGGCCGGCCTCGGGCCCGGACAGGCCGGCCTGCCTGTTCCTTTTTTTTTCTTTTTCTCTGTTTTAAATTTTCTGTTTTAAAAAGAGACCGAACCGAAAACGCAATAACTTTCGCATACGAACTCCGTTTTCGGTATTCTTGGACTCGTTGGACTCGTCACAACAAGCACTACAAGAATATGTAGAGAAACATCATAGTCCAAGAATATAATATAAAAATAAATGGGGAAAGGTAAAAGCTCCCATTTGCAAATCGGAAATGCAATAACTTTCACCCACGAACTCCGTTTTCGATAATCTTGGACTCGTTGGAATCGTCACAACGAGCACAACAAGATTATGCATAGAAAGATCATAGTCCAAGAAAATATAATAAAAACAAATGGGGAAAGTTAAGAACTCTTTTTCGCAAACCGAAAATGCCGGATCTTTTGCAATTGAAGTCCGAATTGAGTAAAACCAATTTTGTTGAAAAGAGGACGACAAATGCAACCTTTGAAAATGGCAAACAAGTAATGGAGATTTTGCAAAGAAGTGGAAGAGATAAATCTCCTGCACGGATGAACCGGCAAAATCTCCAATACCGAAACCGCAATAGAAGACGCATATGAAAACCGTTTTCGGTGACCTTGGCCTTGTCATGACGAGCACGACAAGCACCAAGACCACACCACGATAAGATCCAAATAAGAACCAATAAATATGATTGCATGGATGCAAAGGTTTGTGCTCTCTACGACGATACGATCATGATATTTGGTCGAGAGCCCCTCTTGATAGTACGGTTACCTATCCTATAATCCGGTCTCTCACTAAACATAATGAGACCGGTAAAATAGGAACCCTATCAATAACATACCTTTGCCTTGCGCTTTTAATCCACTTGAGGTCGATGAAGACGATCTTCATCTCCTCAAGATGCACCACCTTTCTTCGATTGCGCTTCGGTGAAGATTCACTTGTTGCTCCCCCATAAACCACGATGGGAGAAGCACCTTTTCGGCATATCTTCACTTGGCCTTGAGTGATGATCAACCCGCACAAAGCCTTGATCAACACAAACTTTTCTTCCCTTAGCCTTGACTCCAACAAATGGAGATCAAGCAACCCAAATGGACACACCTATAAATATAGCTCAATGCAAATATTAGTCCATAAAGATTGTCATTAATTACCAAAAACATGCATGGGGGCAACCATGCACTTTCAATCTCCCCCATTTTGGTAATTGATGACAATCCCTTTTAAGAGGGTTTATATAATGAATAAAACATCCTTGCATGACAAACAAGCAAGAATGCAAAGCGCATTAAAGGCAAATGCAACAAAAGCATAAAACCCAAATTCCCTTAAACCCTCTAAACTTCTCCCCCATTGGCATCGATTGCCGAAATGGGAAGAAAAATTTAGAGAGCCAATATAATATGAGTTCCTCCATAAAGGTGATGACGATCCCTTTTAACGAAAAATTAGAGGAAATCAAACTATATTGAGGATCAAAAGATTGCAAAAAGATGAAATCATTTTAAACATCTCCACAAAGGAGAAAAGCAATCGAAAGATCCAAAGCGAGAGTTCTAAATAAAAACGGAGAAGCTCCCTAATTTTCATGCACAATTGAGGAGTGCACAAAAATGGCATCCTTGCTCCCCAAAATTATCTAGAACACGCAACAAGTGCAAGAGTGCATAATGCAAAAGCAAATCATAGCGCTTGCACCAAATATGTGGTTGAGCCATAAGAAGATATCAATTTTCAAAAATTCATCATAAAATAGGCCCAACCAAGATAAAAAAGATCTTTTAGAGAAATATGTTCACAAGCCTAGGGATACCAATAGGAAACTAGAACCAATTGAAAATGCCAAAAGCTAGTGAGAGCATTTAGCCAATAAAATTCAACATGCTCACCATGGTAGGCATGAAGTCAAAGATCTTCAAGAAATACATGAGTGTGCAAAGATACCAATAAATAATAAGACAAGCACTCATGAGACAAATTTGGAGCCACCAAAGAATTATAGATGAAACACAAGGTGGCTCAAAAAGAAATAGGATACCAACTAAAAGGCGACCTCTCTCATATGTATAAGTTTCTAATTGGACAAACCATTGAAGAAATACATCCGCAAAGAAACATATACACACGAAATGGTTCGGGAAAAAAAGAACAAGGTATCCAAAGGGAAGTCATAAATATACAAACGAGATTGTTGCTTAAAAGCATAGCACATAGCTCAAATTTATCTCATTGTATATAAATGAACTTCAAATATATCAAATGCATCACACATATCACTAAGGGAACAAGAGATAGTGAAGATGCTTTGATCTAGGCAACAAGTATCACAAACAAATAATATCAATTGAAGAAAAGGTTTTTGCAAATTCATCACACATATCACAAAGATATATTAAGTGAAGGAAATAGGCCAAAACCACAACAATTGCATATAAAAGCTTTTCATGCCAAGAGGCAACCTACACAAGGTTGGATACTAAAAGGTATGCATGGGATAGATACTTGTTACCGAGAAGACATTGGTGATGAAGATGATGAGAGTGGGTTTATCATCAAAGCTTGACTCCGACACTCACACGGTGAGAACACCTTCCTTATGAATGAGGCAAGCATCCAATGCATCTCCATTGTACCTAAAACACAATTAGAGTACAAAATGGTTCCCAAACTCATTGTGTCCCATAGTAGTTAGATCAACTACAATATATAGGAAACACTCCACATAAATATGTGCATATAGATATGAAATTGAATTTCATGCACATCTTAGCCGATTTAGGATTCGGTGGAGTATCCCCTATATATTGGAACTAAAAGGACAAGCATGCCATACAATATATATGTTAAAGGATATACATACAAAGCCTTTCAAGAACCAAACGAGATACAATTTGGACAAAAACACCAAGTAAACCAAGAAGAGAGCACACAAGAGTGTGACACTAAAGGTTGTCCAAATTATATCAAACTCCAAATCAACACATGATTGAGGAAAAATCAAATCAACAAATGATTGATTCCAAAACACATCAACACATGAAGTGTGATATCAAAAGGAATCAAATCAACACAACAAATGATCGATAAGATACCAATTGAAAATAAGATACCAATTAAAACAAAAAAAATCAACTAGGAGAAAAGATACCAAGAAGAGGATGATACTTGACCGAAATCAAGTAAAGTTAAAATAAGGCAAAAGGTATCAAGACCCCCACAATAAATATCAATTGGAACAAATATCTATGGAGGAGATATTAAATTCCAATTAATACCAATTGAAGGTACCAACACAAGATAAAGAATCAAATCCCAATTGAAAGGATCAAATATTGATAGAAAGGATAGTGTTCAAAATAAAAAAAGGAGTGCTCCCCCAAGATCCATGCATTATCTTTGATATTTGCATTTGAATACAAAATGCATGCACAAGGGATCATTGCTCTCCATATTTTATTTCCAACACTAAACACTACCAAATGAAAAAGGATCCTTGCAAGAGGCAAAGAAGGCAATAAGAAGGCAAATTAATGCATGAGCCAATGTGAAGATGGTCTACAAAATCCACCACAATTACTAGTATCACTTGTCATGGACAAGGATTATATAGAGATATTTCTCGGTGGTATAAAGGAATGATGTACAAGACCAACTTCACCACAAACTAGCAAATGGCAAAGGATAGGAATTAAAACACCATTTTTGAAAGAGGTTTGTTGGTAGTTTCAATTATTCGAACCAACCGGCAAAGCCATGGTTAGAATAAAAGGAAACAAATGTTTTGTCACATAATATATGGAAATGCATATTAGAGAAAAAAAACACCAAGCAAACCCATGCAAACAAGAGCCAAAAGATAATCAAAAGGAAATTGGAACTTGTTCGAGCAAACATGCCACATAGGAGAAAGATAATTTGCAATATCAACTCTAAGTGGCAAACCTCAAATGTTCACATTTTTATGGGATTGTAATATGCACATAGCTTATTACTCCCCCATAATGTGATACTTCATTTTAATTTTAAACGAGAGACAAATAAAACCAACTAGAGAAATTAATGGACATGTAGAATTTGAATTTCTCATGAATATGACATACCACATAGTAGCTAAATAATATTGAAATATCAATACTAGGTGGTGTCCTACATGTACACACATTTTTAGGTTTGTGAAGTGCACAAAGCATTTCACTCCCCTGAAATGGGATGGTCCACTAATATCTCAAAAAGCCAAATTAAATCCACAGAAGATCTAAAAAGCTCAACACAAAGTTACACTTACATGATACACAACAATCATACACAACCTCGAGTAACAAAACTAGTAGGAAAGAAGCATATGACATACAAGCACATATTAGGAACAAAACTAACACATGCAAGGGAGCAAGCAACTTTCAATGAATATATGAGTTAAATACAAGTTACCGCTAGGAGGAAGCATTGGATATGAGATAGAGCAATATATTCCAATTGACTTGGCTTGAGAGATAAACCATGAAGATCCCTCAATTCTTAAAAAGTAGCCCGGACAGGCCGGCCTGCCTGTTCCTTTTTTTTTTTCTTTTTCTCTGTTTTAAAAAGAGACCGAACCGAAAACGCAATAACTTTCCCATACGAACTCCGTTTTCGGTATTCTTGGACTCGTTGGACTCGTCACAACAAGCACTACAAGAATATGTAGAGAAACATCATAGTCCAAGAATATAATATAAAAATAAATGGGGAAAGGTAAAAGCTCCCATTTGCAAATCGGAAATGCAATAACTTTTAGCCACGAACTCTGTTTTCGATAATCTTGGACTCGTTGGAATCGTCACAACGAGCACAACAAGATTATGCATAGAAACATCATAGTCCAAGAAAATATAATAAAACCAAATGGGGAAAGTTAAGAACTCTTTTTCGCAAACCGAAAATGCCGGATCTTTTGCAATTGAAGTCCGAATTGAGTAAAACCAATTTTGTTGAAAAGAGGACGACAAATGCAACCTTTGAAAATGGCAAACAAGTAATGGATATTTTGCAAAGAAGTGGAAGAGATAAATCTCCCGCACGGATGAACCGGCAAAATCTCCAATACCGAAACCGCAATAGAAGACGCATATGAAAACCGTTTTCGGTGACCTTGGCCTTGTCATGACGAGCACGACAAGCACCAAGACCACACCACGATAAGATCCAAATAAGAACCAATAAAGATGATTGCATGGATGCAAAGGTTTGTGCTCTCTACGATAATACGATCACGATATTCGGTCGAGAGCCCCTCTTGATAGTACGGTTACCTATCCTATAATCCGGTCTCTCACTAAACATCATGAGACCGGTAAAATAGGAACCCTATCAAGAACATACCTTTGCCTTGCGCTTTTAATCCACTTGAGGTCGATGAAGACGATCTTCATCTCCTCAAGATGCACCACCTTTCTTCGATTGCGCTTCGGTGAAGATTCACTTGTTGCTCCCCCATAAACCACGATGGGAGAAGCACCTCTTCGGCATATCTTCACTTGGCCTTGAGTGATGATCAACCCGCACAAAGCCTTGATCAACACAAACTTTTCTTCCCTTAGCCTTGACTCCAACAAATGGAGATCAAGCAACCCAAATGGACACACCTATAAATATAGCTCAATGCAAATATTAGTCCATAAAGATTCGGAAATCCCCTTCGGTGCCCGGGCTCATCTGAGCCCGGCTGCTTTTCCGATTTTTTTGAATTTTAAAAACGCTTCAAAAAAATCTAAAAAACAATATGCGGAAACATATTCATGTATTCAATACTCGTGTAAATTTTCGACAGAAAATATCAATTTTTGCGCCCTGTGCAAAAAAGACAAAAATCTGACAGACAAAATAGGTGAACAGTCCACTATTCAAAAAGACAGATTTGTCTTTTTTACACAGGGCGCAAAAATTGATATTTTCTGTCGAAATTTTACACGAGTGTTGAATACTTCAATATGTTCATGTCCAATTTTTTTCAGAATTTTTCGAAGCATTTTAGTATTTTAAAAAAATCGGAAACAAAACCGGGCTCATATGAGCCCGGGCACCAAAACGCCCCTCTCATAAAGATTGTCATTAATTACCAAAAACATGCATGGGGCAACCATGCACTTTCAGATGCAACAAAAAATCAACTTAAAATATTGGAACAATTTGTAAGTATTTTTAAACAAATAGTAGAACAATTCCAAAGTATTTTTAAAAGCAAGAAAACACATGTAAAAATACCAAAACAATTGTTAAATGTTTTTTAAATAAAGGAAAAAAATCAACTGAAAATAGTAAAGAATCTAAGTATTTCTTAATGCAAGCTAAAATCAACTAATAGAAAATTTTGTAAGTATTTTTCATGCAATAAAAAATCAACCAAACATACTAGAAAAATTTCTAAGTAGTTTTTAAAGCAAACAAAATCAGCTAAAAATAGTATAATAATTTCTAAATATTTTTTAATGCAATAAAAATACTAGGAAATCTCTAAATATTTTAAATGCAAGAAAATATCAACTAAAAATACTAGAACAATTTCTAAGTATTCTTAAATGCAAGAAAAATAAAGTAAAATACTAGAAGAATTTATATGTATTTTAAAACGCAAGAAAAATAAAGTAAAGTACTAGTACAACATCTAAGTATGTTTCGATGCAACAAAAATCATCTAAAAATTCTGGAACAGTTTCTATATATTTTTAAATACTTCTCACGCATCATCATGGAGGCGGCAGTGGTGGTGTAGATGCCTCCGGCGATGATTCCCCCCTCCGACAAAGTACCATAATAGGGCTCCAGATTGGTTTTCGCGATGGCGGCGGCGACTCTGTATTGAAACTGGGAAAAAATATTCTCCGTATCGTGGGTTTTAGGTCAAGACGCTCTTTATAGGCGGATAGGCGACACAAGGTGGTGAGCGAGGTGGCCTTGTGGGTGGGGCCCGTGCCCCAGCCCTTGGCCGCGTTCCCTACTGGTGGCCCCTTTTGGCTTCCTGTGTCCGTCTTGAAAATTTATTAGTCCTCGTATTTTCCTGAATTTCCATGATATTTTTCTAGGTATAAACTGCAATGCAAAGTTATGCAGAAAACATCAACTAACTCTTGGCACTGGATTAATAGGTTAGTCTAGTAAAATTCTATATAAATAATATAAAATCATAGTAGAAACATGCATCAATGATATGAAAGTAGCATTGAACAATCAAAAATTATAGATACGTTTTAGACGTATCCGTCGCCTTTGCCGGCAACTACTTGGTCATAAGAGGATTTGAGCTGCCATTGTAGCCGCTATCATCGCACAAGAACTCATCCCCATAACCGCCCTTACCTACACCTACTGTAGGCTCACTGACCGTGCCGCCTCTTTGCTCAACTCCGTCGTCGCCGGAATCCACAGAAGCCGGTCGCGAGAGAGGAACCGTGAGTTTGCAGAGAGAGTGAGCATGGGGCCGGTCCAAATGGGTTCGGCTCACACAAGGTAACAACCATCGGTTTCGGACCGTTACCCTACCACGTAAGCCTGACAATAGTCATAAACTCACTTAGAATGCGTCAACTGTGAGATCAATGCTTTTTATCACGCTATTACTAAATAGTGGTTGGTTTTTGCAAAAAAAAACTTGTAAGGTCGAGGTTCCTTGAAACCCTAGCTCCAGTTGTGGTGGATTTTTGCAATTTCCTCTTATTTTTTTACATGGGAATTGCAAATAGTGTAGATGAGTTCGTCGACCTTAGAGTTGTTTTTTGGGGACTCGTTGCCTTTAGATGATTTTGATAACGATGAGATTGAGGACATCATTTTGATGGTTGTCGTGAAGGAGTTGAAGAAAAGGCAAAAGAGAAAGCGACCAAGATCCCAAATGGGTCGTCAGTACATTCCTCAGAACCGAGCTAGCTCCAGTCCATAAAATGCTCATCTCTTTCGTTGGTGTTACCGGATGAGAAGAGATCTAGTTGTGCACATTTTCGAAACTTGCGAGGTCAAATGTAGAAATTTTAGTCGTCGGAGGAATACAATCGACCTCATAGGTTTAGGCTAGAAACAAGTGTTTGTGCTAAGGAGGGGCTAGAAATGGTTATTTTGGTGATTGAACTAGGGGTGCAAGTCCAATACATCGTACTGTCATAACAGAATCGATCAAAAGCCATATCAAAAAATATTGACGGCAATGCCTATAACCGCTAGTATTCGAATTGATTACACAAGAGATCTAGTATCTTCACACTTGAGAAGACATTTCCCTCAAAATGCATGAGAAAGTTTGTAGAGACAATGATCAAGGTTTTTCAGCACTAAGTACTTGAGAGCTTCCAGTGAGGAGGATGCATAATGGTTAATGGCGATGAATGAAGCAAGATGATGCAGAGCCTGCTTGGGGGCATTGATTACATGCACCGGAGGTTGAAAAACTACCCAACGTCATGTCACAGCCAGTACACTGGACATTTTCGTGATCCAACTATCATAATTGAATCAGTTGTCCGACAGCAAGGGTCCTCACCGGAGGTCCTTGCGCTTGAACAACAGCTACATGCTGTTTTTGAGAAGGAGGAGATTATGTATCGCCAGCGGTCTTGTCAAGAGTGGCTTAAAGCCGGTGATCGCAATACAAATTTTTTTCAAAACCGTGCGTCACTGTAACGCCCCGACCCCGGAATTATACAGAGAGGCTATGTAGTCAACACAACCATCAATGTATAAAACAAAGATCGAGACTTGTGGAACAGAACTGGCACAAAGCATGACTCTACGACACAAAACATTTATATAGCAACTCATATAACGAGAAGAATACAAATATTACAAACAAAAGGATCACAGATCCAACAATTCAACAAGCGGAAGCGGGTAGTGTTGTCTAACAACAAGAAGCAAAATATGGCCTAAGAGGCCTACAATAAACATCATCCCAGCCAGCTTGTTCCACGGTCCCAAGCTGCCACCTGGGAACCCCAGACTAGTAGTCGACGTCAACGAAGAACCCACCTAACTGCTCGGTGTCGTCCTCCTCTGAAATACAAAAACATAGAGGCAGCAAAGAGAGACTGAGTACGATGTACTCGCAAGTTTAGTAGGGCGATATAGGCCCAATGACTGACGGAGGCTCTAAAGCTGTATATGTAGTTCTTTTGCATAAAGCTAACTTTCATAAACTGAAACATAAAGACACTTGGCATTCGTCTACTCAGAGCAATTTTATAAAGGGGATAAGAGAATGACATTTGTCAACTTAGGTTCTCATCGAACCCTTTTGTAACCAACCACTCTCATCTCCACCAAGGCACCCCCTCGAGCCACCCTCGAGGAAGTGAACCTTTAACACACGTGATTATGCAACCTTTAGCTGCCATGTCAATTAGGTTAAGATTCTCTATGGTCTTATCGTCTATTCCCAAGTCGTCCATAACCGTGGACACGGCTTTTCGAAAAGATTAACCCTGCAGGGGTGTACTAATTTACCCATCGGTACCGTCCGGCTCACCTAGTTGGCCCTCTTCCGGGGAAGGCCGGCGAACGGGCGCGGTTAGACCTTTACATTGCATGAGGCTTACTCAAGGACCATCAGTGTGCGGAAGGACAGGTTCAGCGCTCCCAGCGCCCTGCCCCGCGGCCACATTCCTAAACACCACCATCCTCGTTCCTTTTTTCCACCCACACAACTCACGCGCAAATGGAAAACTCGAACTAGAGGACCCTTGACAAGCCCCTCACAACTTATTCGGTCAAAGGGGGTTCCATATGCCCCCACCTCCGGAAGCACGCTCAGTCTTGGTTCAAGAGGTAAAGAACTCGCACCTAGGGGCTAGAGTGAGGCAAAACACCATCCCCGATGGCAACTCACCCAAGCCGTCTTAGCATTTTAATTTAGCATCACATTCATCCACCAAGTCCGCATCATTCCATCTTCAACAACAATTATGGAAATAAACAACGGACACAACTAGTATTGCAACTAAGCATGTCTAAGCATGGATAAGCATATAACCGACAATTATAATTCGTATCCGGCCAACACATCAACACTAGGGTTCATAGGTAGGGATACATGTGATTGGCTCGGGGAAGAGACATGCATTCATAGGATTCTATGTTTACCAAAAGAGACCTTTGAACCGCATGCAATATTATGGTGGATAAAATAATTTGATCAAAACATAGGATGCTATATGCCAAGAAGGTTAGGTTATCTCTTGCCTTGCTGCCCGGTAGTGAAGCACTGATCGTCGGGGTAGTTAGAGAGACCCTCGGCTCCGGAATCTATCGATACCCAAAAGAAAATACAAAACACACATAAATCACACAACTCAAGATGCAATGCTCAATCACATGATGGCATGTCAAAATTTATGCAAGGATTCCATTATATAACTTAAGGGCACAATTAAATGGGGAGCCAAATAATTAGGGAAATTATTTGGAAAACACCTCATATTTAACTTAATGTCCAATTGTTCATAAGGATTCCATTATTTTAGAAATTGCTCAAATATGCATGATCATGACAGGATTAAAGAGGTTTAGTTCTTATGTTCACTTCGGTGCCTTATTGATAATTTTTGGAGTACCGATGATTGAAATAGCAATTTAAAAGATTATGTGGATTTATATCCTTTAATCAAGTAGGGATTTATATCAAAGGGCAAGTTGTTGTCACGAGGTGATTCTAGCATATTTAGATAGCATTTGAAACACTGAACAAATTAGTATACCATTTGCAAGAATTAGCGAAAAGAGGCTAAAATACAAAGTTCACAAGTTTTCAGCTAGGTTCGGAATTCATCCGGATTGGTCCGGAATATTCCGGATGGTCCGGAATAATCCGGGCTCATTCCGAGCCAAATCCGAGGTGACCTCAAAATCTTTCTGTTAGGGTTTCGGAATTCGTCCGGAAATGTCCGGAAAAATCCGGTCGACCCGGAATCGATCCGGAATAATCCGGGCGATTCCGGACGGCTCGATGGTGGGCAGAAAAACAACGGCGGCGGCGGTTGCGCACGGGCGAGCAAGGGAAAAGAGGAGAGGGGAAACGGGAGCATGTCCAGGAGGACGGGTGGCTCACCAGGGGCACGTAGGCGCGGTCGGTGAGGACGGGGATGACCACGGTGGCCGGATTGTGGCGAGGACGGTCACGGCGAGCGGCGGTCCAACCTCGGGAAGCCGAGCTCGATGAGCTCGATTCGAGGCCTCCCAGCACGCGGGCTTTGGTAGAGGAGGTAGAGGGCGACGCGGTGTTCCTTCCTGCGTGGTCGGTTCGTCCCGGGCTCGACGGAGACGACGGCGATGCGGCGGCGGCACGAGCCCGAGTTTCGGCGGCGAGGCGAGCACGCGGAGGAGGAAGGGGAAAAGGGCGAAACAGGGGAAAGGGAGCAGGTGAGCACGAGGGCGTCTTGGTGCGTTTCTTGGCCTCAAGGGGGGGGGCCATGACGGCATGGCGTGCGAGGGGAGCAGGTGGCGTCGGCGGCATGGCGCCAGTGTCCATTGTCGTCACTGTGCTTCATCCGGAATTTTCCGGATGGGTCCGGAAAATTCCGACTGGCCCGGAATAGATCCGGAAATTTCCGGGTCATTCCGAATGAACATAACAGGGCAGAAAAACTGAAATTTTACAAGGGCTCCACAACACTTCCAGAAAATATGCAAAAATTCTGGGAGTTTCCCCACTAGGTGAACTAGCTCAACATACATTTACCTGGGCCTTTGAGCATCATGACTTGGCTTACCAATAACCAAGGATAGGAACCACTTTTGGAGTTGAAGTTGAAAACACAATGGAGGCCAACCATTTGGTTCCTTTGCAAAAGAGTGAACTTAGGTGAACTTCCTAGACCATAAGGTCACTTGCCATAACATGGGTTGTAGAAATTGGTGCATTTCAAGAAGTAAAGGTTGTGGGAAGTTTTGGCTTCCCTTTTTATTGTTTTCCCATTTGGTCACTTGTTAACATTAGCAAATTAGAGACATGCCATGATGCAAACAAGGATGCAAAAAGTGGAAAAAATCTTCGTATTTTTCATTACCAAGTTAGGGATGTTACAGTCACATAGGAAGAGGAAAAATACAGTGAAAGGGCTTCGAAAGGCTGACGCCTCTTTGTGCAAGACAAATGAGGGTATGCGTGAGATGGCACTGGCATTCTATCATGCACTTTATACTACTGAAGGGTCAAGCAATAGTGAAAATGTTTTAAATTTAATTCAATCATTTGTTTCGGAGGAGATGAATGGGGCACTGGCCGCCAACTTTTCCGACAAAGAAATCGAGGAAGCTTTATTCCAGATGGGCCCAACTAAGGCCCCGGGGCCAGATGGACTGCCGGCTTTATTTTTTCAAAGACACTGGTCTTTCCTAAAGGGTTACGTTTGCAGGGCAGTTGGTGAGTTCTTGGAGGGGAAGGAGTGCCCGGAGGATTTTAATGATACAATCATTGTTCTCATCCCGAAGATCAATTCCCCTGAGTTGCTCACGCAATTCCGGCCTATCAGTTTATGCAATGTTCTATACAAGATCGCCTCAAAAACAGTGGCGAATAGACTGAAGAAGATCCTCCCAATTATTATTTCAGAGGAGCAAAGTGCCTTTGTGCCAGGCCGGTTGATCACGGACAATGTTTTTGTTGCATATGAATATGTACACGCGATCAGGAAGCAGAAAAGGAAGAAACCTTTGTGTGCTGTCAAGTTGGACATGATGAAAGCGTACGACCGCGTGGAATGGGTTTTCTTGGACCAAATGATGATCAAAATGGGTTTCTCACGCAGATGGGTCGACATGATCATGAGGTGTGTTACATCGGTGCGGTTTTCAGTTAAGCTGAATGGCGGTGTGTCGGAGAGTTTTGTCCCTTCAAGGGGATTGCGGCAGGGTGATCCACTATCCCCATACTTGTTTCTCTTTTGTGTTGAAGGATTTTCTGCTCTGTTGAGACAAGCTCAAATGGAGAAACAAGTGGCTGGTGTTCGGTTTGGGGCAGCTGGCCCAACTGTCACTCACCTCCTTTTTGCGGATGACAGTGTGGTTTTTCTTGAGGCAAGCAATGAAAATTTGCTAGCTTTGAAGAATATTCTGCAGAGCTATGAGGAGTGTTCCGGCCAAAAAGTGAACCTTCAGAAATCATCTATATATTTTGGGAAGGGTTGTTGCCCGGAGGCAAAAACAAGTCTGAAGGAAACCATTGGTATCAATTGTGAAGCGTTATCTGAAAAATACTTGGGTCTACCAACACAGGTTGGTCGTTCCAAGGATGGGGCCTTCAAAAATCTCCCAGAACGGTCGTGGGGGAAGGTAAACGGTTGGAAGGGCCAAGGGCTCTCTAAGAAAGGGAAAGAGATTTTGGTTAAGTCGGTCTTACAATCTGTAGCCACTTATGCCATGGGATGCTTCCAGTTGACCAAGAAGATGTGCACCAAATTAACCTCTATTGCGTCTCGATTTTGGTGGGGAGCCGCTGACGGCCAACGCAAAGTTCATTGGGTCAGCTGGGATAGAATGTGCAAGGCAAAGAAGGTAGGAGGGATGGGTTTCCGGAAATATGAAAGTTTCAATCAAGCTCTTCTTACGAAACAAGCTTGGAGAATTCTAACAAAGCCGGATTCGTTGTGTGCTAGAGTCCTTAAAGCTAGGTACTTCCAGGACAAAGATTTTGGTGACGCTGGTTGCCCATCTAATGCTTCATTCGCTTGGAAAAGTATTTTACATGGGAGGCAGCTTTTGAAGGACGGTTTGATTTGGAGGATTGGGGACGGGAGCAACATCTCAGTGTGGCATGACAATTGGATACCTCGGTCTGGTTATCAGCGACCACTGGGTCATTTACCTGATACTGAGGTGAACTATGTGAGTGAGCTACTGTTATCGGATGGTCAAGGTTGGAATGAAGCCAAGTTACGTGCTGTGTTCTTTGAGGCTGATGTCACTGACATTCTTAAGATTCCCGTGGGAAGAGCTGGAACCGAAGACTATATTGCTTGGAACTACACCAAAAACGGGATCTTTAGCGTTAAGTCGGCGTACCACCTCAAAACACAGTTGGATTTGCTTCGATCGGGCCGTGCAAGCTCCTCTACTTCTTGTGATAATCATAGAGGATGGCTTGCGTTATGGGGTGCTGAGGTGCCGGGGAAGATGAAAGTTCACTGTTGGCGTTTGATCTCAAACGGGCTTGCTGTTGGGTCGGAGCTCCAGCGCAGGAAGATTAAACCGGGGGTGTTGTGCATTGCATGCAACCGGGAAGAAACCATGATCCATCGGTTCTGGCAGTGCCCACATGCCATAAGAACATGGGAGATCCTGCGGGAGCAGACTGGGTACAGGTTGACCTTGCCGCCGGCTGACATGCATGACCACGGCCAGCTTCGTCGATGGCTGCTGGACAAGCTCGGTACTCTGGAAAGTGATGAGCTGAATATGTGGATGATGGCTGTGTATCAGATTTGGCAAGCTAGAAATGATGCGAGAGATTCTGCTCAAATTGAGGATCCCTATCAGACGGCGAGAAGAGCTTTCTTCTTGCTTGAGGAATGGAAGGCGGCGTGCGACTCGTCGACAAATTCCTCGCCAAGGCAGGTGGAGCACTGGTGTCCACCAGATCAGGGGTCGATCAAGGCAAATGTTGATGGTGTTTTTTTTAGTGAAGATGGGTATGGAGGTGGTGGCGTGGTTCTCCGCGATCACCATGGTAGCTTCGTGGCAGGAGCGTGCCATTTTTTTCCCTCTGTGTCCGATCCGGAGCAAGCAGAGTTGCTTGCATGTCGACGTGCTTTGGTGCTTGCCAAGGATACTGGGTGTGGGCGTGTGGAGCTGGAATCGGATTGCCTGACGGCGGTGCTGAAGCTAAAGAGCACCGATAGGGATCGGTCGGCGAATGGTCCTTTGGTGGAAGAAATAAAGGAGATGTTCCTTCTGTTTGATACTGTGTCGGTTAATCATGTGCGTAGATCTTGTAATGAGGTAGCGCATAAGCTTGCTAGTGAGGGTTGCCGCAATAAGCTCTGTAATAGTTGGGTAGATGTACCTCCTGGGTATGTTGTGAACCTTCTGGCAACCGAGTCTGTCGGTTCTTAATATTAAGGCAGCATGTTAATCTCAAAAAAAAAAAAATCAGTTCTCTACGAGAAGTTGTGGTTTTGACATTGATTTTTGGGGGTTGCCAAGTTCTCTCAATGATACCGATGTTCCGCAAAGATCTCATCTTTTTTGCTAGTCTTGCAATTGTTGATGCTGTGGTTTGCATTTCATTGTCAATGGCCATGTGTATGACATGAGGTACTATCCTGGCGCCATTTATCCTTCATGGTCAATATTTGTGAAAAGACAATCACAAATCCCAAGGTAAGAACTAAGAATTAATGTCAGTTTACCGCTTGTCACGAAGCTTGTTGGAAGGACATTGAGAGAGATTCTCATGTGCTGCAAGTTTGGTTTGTTATTATTCGAGGTCATGATCGTTTCTGGGACAAGAAATTCCCCACTAACATCTGATGAGTTGTATGATTGTTCATAACATGATCATCGAAAATGAGACGAGTTTGAGCTTAGACTTTGAGTACAACAATGTTTGTAGCCGTATAAAACTTCATACGAACTCAGACCGGATCTAATCTCTTTTTAGGCATAATCGAGGATTGAAGACCGGCTACCAACCATGTCCCCTCCATATTATTGACGAAATCCATCCATGCTGAAAATTGCACCATTTTTCTACACTCGATCCTAAAATCAACCGAAACTACTCTCCAATCGTATGGGAAGGAGATTGGATCGATTTGTCTCTTATTCTATAACTTGTCATACAACGATACTAACGGACTTAATTACAAGCTTACAACTAGTTCACCAAGTTTACCAAAATAAACCCTTTGGAAAATATGATGATCAAACACTACGCACGGTCCGGCCGGACAGGAAGGAAAATTGCACCACGTGTCAGCCGGCAGGTTACGGGGACGGGAAGCATGCCTCGCTGTCGAGGATGGCCGCCTTGAGCTCCCGCTGTATGGACGCCCGCACCGGCGACGCCACCAGCTCCTCCCACACCGACCCCGCGCCGCCGGTAGGGTGCCCGTCCGGGTACAGCTCGTGCACGCAGTCGGCCTCCTCGTTGATCCTGCTCACCCGGTCCAGCAACCTGATCTCCTCCACGTCAACCAGCAGCCTGCTGTCTCCGTCCTTCCAACCGATCAACTGCAAAGATAGATAAATTTGTCGATCAGTAGTGGATTGGCCGAACCTGATGATCAATCGCAGAAGGAGAAACGAAAAGACGACTCATGTGTTGCCTTTGCGCCGGCGATGGTGTTGGTGCTGTAGAGCCTTGCGTTGTCGACGAGGTCGCAGTACTTCCGGAAGGCGCCGGCGAACCGCTTGTGGGACTTGAGCTGCGAGTTCACCCGCACGGCTCTCCCGGATATGATAGCTCGCCTGCAATGGAGTATGTCACAGCTGATTCTGGTCGCAGTTCACAAGGGTTGTCGTGCCATTGTGCATACGCGTGCTTAGTTAGCCAGTTACCTGATCCCTCTGATGACGGCGAGGTAGGCGTCGCAGATGACGCCTACAAGCTCGATGCGGTAGGGCCTCATGGCCGCTCTGCCACTGGGCCCGGCGCCCTGCTCCTCGACGGGCTCCCAGTACTGCTCGGTGGTGGTCCCGTCGTCGGCGACCTTGTACCCGACCCCCATGCGGTACCGATGCCGGTGCACGCGCCTGGCCATGGCCACGGTCTGCAGCACGAACGGCTCCCACGAGAGCGTGCCGTCCATGATCACGTCCCGCCCCTCGTTCAGCGCCGTCACCAGCACCGACGCCGCCGCGTCCGTCGACGACTGGTGCACCTGCATGCGCGCGGGCATTAGCTCTGGATGGATCAGCGTGCACCGCGCCGTGCCGTCAAGAGAATTATTTACCAGCTCGGCAGTCTGCAGCATGTCGTTGTGGTGGCCGCGGGAGCTGATGGCCTGGAAGATGACGTCCGACTCCTTGAACGCGTCGGCCTCCACCACCACCGCGTTCGCCGCCGCGCCGGACCAGAACACCCTGCACACGCACGTACGTTGCATCAGTTCTTCAAAGCTCGATTTGAACACGGCGGGCCGGTGTTCGATCTTGCCGGCGAATCGACGAGACTCACTCCTTCATGAGCTGTTTGAGCACGGTGCTCTTGCCGGCGCCCATGCCGCCGCCCATCAAAAGCAGGACGGGGCTGCGGACGCTGTGCGCCGCCGGGACCATCACCTCGGTGGTCGGGCAGCGTGGCTGGTTCTCGGGGGAGCTTATCCCGATCACCTTCAGCTCCTCCACCAGCGTCGAGAAGAGCCGAGTCACCTTCAGCTCCCTCGTCACTCTCTCGAATCTCATCTTCCTGCACGCACGTACATCGCCAAGTAAATTTCTCCGGTTAGAGGTGCACCTATATATACACCTGTCACATGATCGAGCACACTAACATAGTTACCTGGTGGCCTCCAATACCATGCTCTTAAGTTTCTTCTAGGTTGCTCTGCTGTTAGAACCTGATTAAGCAAGTGATACAGAGAAATGTATACGAACAAGTCAAGGACGAAGCTGCAATTAAGAACTCAGCTTTTCTTAAGAAAAAGAGGTTAATTAGTTCTTCGTCGGTGTGCAGTTACTTTTTCCTCTGTTTTGATACACACATAACATACCTGCGTGATTACGTGAGTTGCACATTTCCAGTGGAAGGAGAAGTAGCTGAGTATGCATCTGTCCAACTCCTCGATCAACTTCACGAGCATTGCGTCCGGATTCATGTTGTTATGGAAGAACGCAAGCAGATTCTGTTCATACCCCTGGCTTTTCTTCAGATAATCACAGGCCATTGTGCAAAGATGGGGGCACTCGTTCGGATCGTCGAACCCGATTTGCTTAGCTGAAAGAATAGGAATAATATTTCAGACAAAAGCTGATGAACTGTTTTCCGTTTCAGGGATTCTGTTCCTCTCCATTTGCACATCTTACTCCGAATGAACAGTGTAAACAGAAACATTGATAATGTAGGAGAAATATGTCAAACGAAAACCGTAATATCAATGTAGTATTAAAATGCATAATAATTACTGTTGTTTCTTTTCTGTAGCCTACAAAGAAAATTTAAAAAATGTAACAGTAGCCTACACAGGAAATGTTGCAATGCAAAATTGTTCTTTCATCCATTCCGACATATCAGTTCTGACATGCTATGCCTGATCGACCTGATCACCATGAAATCAGAATGCGCGTGGGGCTAATTCAATTCGTTCTGCAGAATTTACGGCTCAAATGCCTAAATTATTCTTATGGGATATGGAAACAAGGCTTCGAACCGTACCAACATAGTGTGAGAACATCTCGATCTCGTGGGCGCGCCCGCCGCGCGGCGCCACCAGCCGCGGCACCACCGTCGCAAGCGCCGCCATCCTTCATCTTCTACGCGCCCCGGCCGTCCTGCCGGCAGGGATCGAAGAGAACAACGGCAACGCAGAGCAAGTAACGCGATCACCTCAGCATGGCTTGATCGAGGGAGCTGGCCGGAGGGGAAGATCCAAGGTGTGCGGAGGTGGAAACGAACGCATATGCATGCGCTGCGCCGGGCAGGCGCGGAAGCGAGAGGAAAAACGTACGTACGCAGTGGTGGTCCCCGTTCAACGTCGCATCTCTATCAGATAGTAGTACTCTGTAGTCCTACATATCACATGGTATTTTTTTATTTTTTTTTGCGAAACTTTGTTACATGGTATTTAATTCCAGGATGTTCCACGCAAAAAAAAAAAAAATTTGTAAGATGTTTTATTTTTTGTCGGTCCGTACATAGTCTATATTAAAATATTTAAAACATATTATAATTCAGATGAGTATATTTTGATTTGAGTGAGTTTGGAGGATTGGAGTTTTCTCCTGGTATGGTGGAACACACGTAAAAATTAGACATATAAGTGGTTAAAAAGATGTAATGTAGATCTTTGCCTTTATTATATAGATCTCCGAGATAATATGCGTCCATGGATACCCGTTGTCCATTTCATCTGTCCGTTTGTGACTTCTCGTACTCGACCTAGGCTCCCCAAACATGCATTGGAGACTTTAGTGCTACATGACCATTGGGGCTATTTATAGCTAGGGGTGGGTGAAAAATAAACAAAGGCTACCCCTATGGTGCTTGGTGAGAGGGGTAATTGAGATAATTTTGGTGCATTGATCCATGAGGCACTAGAACACTCTATGGTCCATGGTGGACTAGAACACATTTGTTTTTCGAATAGGGGAAATACCCCGGCATCAAAGAGATGAGTATTGTCTGCTTTATTTCATTTATTAGACCACATATCCCTCAACCTTATGGTTTCTTTGCCTTGGTCCTTCTTACATTGACTTTTCATTTTAGCTTTCCCTATTCTTTGACTTGTTGACCATGACTAGTTACTTGGACTTCGTTGAATTGGAATGACTTTATCACCAACCACTATAGCATGTGGGACTCGACGGGGCCCGGGTATAGTTATTCCCACAAGATTTGTCCCCGTAGTCACAAAAATCATCGCTATGGTCATGTTTTTATGATAATCTTGAGACTTTGGTTGCTTGCACGGTCTTCTGGAGAATAAACTTTCTCTTTCTCGACCTCTCGAGAAGATGATTCCTTGATTTTTAAAGGAAAACTCAGACCACATCCACTGGTTAGGGAAGTGGATGTACAACCCAGCCACCCAGGTTCAAGTCCTCACGAGCACAGGTTTGGGTTCTGATTATTTTAAAAACAAAAATCACTGCAGAGACTTCCCCTAGCGTATTCCTTAAAAAAACGCTGGATTGTAGAAGGATGTATTCTTTGTTTTCCTTTCTTGATGCTTTTCCCTTAGAATCTAAAGGTAAGCTTCGAAAAAGGCGGGAAAGGAGAGAACATTCCCAAAGGTGAAAAAATTGGACAGCTGGGATGGATCCTCTTATTCTTTTTTTCAGAATTTGGATTTAATAAATTCCAAAAAAGTTTTTTATCAAGTAATAAAATAGTTGGCCATATAATCGCCAATATATAGATATTTTCTAGACTAGGGTCTACATGTTCTTCTCGACCGATAGGCATTTGCTTTCATGTTTTTTCCTTGCCGTCATTCCATGTTTTTCTGAACTTCTACGAAAACTCTTAGTGAGAGGGAAAATAAGGAGGAAATGTCCTATGAGAAAGCACGAGTCCCTCAGAATTCTCATTTGTCGTGACATACTAACATCCATGTATTTTCTTTCCATATTTTCTCATTTGTATGGGCTTCCCAGGAATCTCGCTGCAAATATTAAAGGAGTGGGTACATAAGGCGGAAATGTCCTTGGGGAAATTTTGTGAGTTAGGACCTCACATTTTTCTTTGGCTCCCAAGTATATTCTTTTCGTTTTGCAAACCTATTTTCCATTGTTCCTGATTTTTGGAATTCTTTGACAATTATCAAGGAGAAAGGGGTTTAGGGTGGAAATGTCCTAGTTCACATTATTTTTCTCCATTTCCCAGATATTTTTCTTTCATTTCTTAACCCTTTCTTCCCCTTTTCAAGGCTTTCCCAGAATTTTCCAACAACTTTGAGAGAGGAAAAACGAGGAGGAAGTGTCCTAGGTGAAAACTATGTGAATCTCTCGGCAAATCTTCAAGAAGTGGAGATAAGAGAAAATTTCGTAGGGAAGAAGTGTGAGTCCCGTAAGGTCCTCACATTTTTAGCCCCCAAGTATTCTCCTTCCGTTCCCCACCAAAAAAAAGTATTTACTTTTGTTCTCTCGGGTCTCTCCTTCCTGACATTTTCAGAATTTTCCTCACGAAGAGGACGTCGTCACCGCCAGCCTTGGCCGGCGGCGTGGCAGAGCGCTGCCACGCCTTCTTCAAATCGTCATCTTCGTCGTTCCCGACCACCCCTCTAACCTCCCTCCACATCCCCCTTCTTTTCCTCGGAGCGACACATTGTGGAGAGATGAGAAAGGAGGGGGGCGGTTGGTCGGACGCATGCGTGTGAGAAAGAAGATAAGGGAGAGGAGAGTGGTGGGCCCCACATGATTGAACGGGTGCAGGTTAACCGAGGGAACAGTTAACCGTTGGGGAGCCTGGTCGCATCTTATTCTACAGGCCAAGGAAAAGACACCCACAAGCACTGCACAATCTTTATTCTAAGAAATTATAGTTAGTTAACAACAAGAGGCCGTACATTTTTGTACTATTCTGATAGTAGTTTCCTATTTACAAATAGGGTTTCCACACAATATCCTATCCCATCGTAAAATAGCATTATGTACTAGTGTCTAGTACAAACTGATCGTTCTCTCAATATGCCACGGTGAATCTATCACTACACCAAGGACGGCGAAAAATTCAAAACCTAGTTCAGTGGGGGAGGAGCCTGTGATTTAATTAAAGTAGAGCCCACCAAGGTGAGATACCAAATGCCACTTGCCACTGCGACCCTATCACTGGGCTATTGCCTAGTTCTGCAAGGATGGTGAAAATAGCAATGTAGCCTGACCATCAATTCCAGATAAAATGACTGGTGAGACAGAAATCTCCAGATCATGGTACTGCCCTCAAGTAGTTGTTTCGTTCCATTTTGTCATGCCGATTCGTTCCATTTTAGAAACGAAGTAGTTCTCTTTCTCTCAACTTCTTGCTGAGTTCTTCTTTTGATGGTAGTTTCCAGCCACCCTTCATGGCAGCAGACCACCATGCCTTCAGCTCATCCTAGAAAACGTAACAAAATTAAGATCAGTTGCCTACATATAAGAACCGTACGAAAAGCAGGATAGAACTCTGACTCGACCAAAACAATTTGATATCAGTGAAGACTAGTAAATAAAAACCAAAGGAAGAGCAGGATAGAACTCCTTTGCACGGGCAAAACGAAAGCAACTAAAATAAGATAGGAATTTTGTATTTCTTGAGAGACCTGATTTTTTACCCTCTAAGGTTTTTGTATTAGTTGAGACTTGAACGACCTGCTCTTATGAAAAAAGTCTTACCAATGTGCTCTATGATTTAAGAGCTAGATCATTCAGATTATATTCAGCACGAAACTTTCCTTTGTATACTCAAGGTAAGAAAGATCTACTACGGAGAACAAGCAGCATAAGGCCCTCTGCAGACAGAAGCACATATTGGCATCTGAATTTTCAGTAGTAGCAGAACACATCTGAATCCTATTTAATGTGAAAACAAACACTGATGCTGATATGAACTTTGACATCCAGATTCAGTCAAATCGATATTATTTTGGATAACACAATTAGGTAATTTAGTGATGCCTAAAAAGACGAAACAACTCTATATCATCTGATACTGATGCTTTCTCCAGCTGAAGAAAAGAAAGAGTATTGGCACAAGGAAGAACTACTGGAAACCAGACTCCGTATCTCCCTTTGCAGTGACATGGAAAAGACAAGAAACTGTTAAGTATTTCTCTTAGTCTGTTCACTTCCATGAACATGCTCAAACGAGTATAAGCTGGTTTTCTTAAGATTGACTTAAAATCTTAATGGGTTGTTTGTAATGTGCTGGCCAATAGCCATAAAACTTAAACTTTGGGTAGCAAGAGAAGTCAAGCATAACATTATTCTACTTAACAAAATCGATAAGAGAACTGCCTTTTCATACATTACCTCATGGAATTCATGGTTGGATACAAAGCGAGAATCTACTTGGCAAGTTGAGTTCCTGATTGTTACAGAGAGGTGGTTCCTATCCAGTGCTCCTGCAACAGAAGTCCATATTACTTCCCGTCCTTGATTTAGTTTCTCAAAAACAATTATGAAAAAACACGTCATTGTGCAAGCTGAGCAATTTGTGTAGCCAGTCACCAAATTAGACATAGTTGTATATCCACTTACCATTTATACGTGCGACGTGGTATCCTGTGCCACCCAATGCTTCCTCCCATTTACCAAATCGTAGACGCAAGAAAAATCCATCTAAGGTAGTGTGCATTATTGGTGACATTAACCATCTGTCAAGGATCACCAATGTAAATAAAGAAACAAGCATCAGCTATTCAGTTCTTAGTGTATCCCCTAATCTAAACACAACTTTCCAATTCAACAACACTGAGAGATATCCTTCTTTGTATTAATATGATCAACATACAAAACACATATGGAGTGTATAAACCAAAATCAATAAATATGAATAATATGTGTGATAGCTATTAACAGTTGCAAACCCAATGTATAGGTTTGTGTATATGCACGATATCCCTCCCACCAAAAGTAGATCAAAGTTAAGTACTACTTTAGTATATCAAAGTACGCACAGTTTGCCATACAAGACATGGACAGCATAGTTTTTTTTTTTCTTAAATGGAAAGCAGTGGGGGAGGCCCCATAGTGAGGTTTTTAATAATAAGAACCCAAATTCACATCCTTGAGGACTTGAACCTGAGTGGCTGGGTTGCACATCCCCTCCCCTACATAGATAACATAGGTTCAGCTTGCAATACAAGAAAACATGTTTTATGTGTTCTTTAGCTAAGACGAGCCATATGTAAAAAACTTCCACCTTCCAGGAAGCAAAAAAGAGCACACAACCTAGAAAGCTATAAGCCATATAATTTGTCCAATGAAATCTTCTTAGACATGTGCTCCTTTCCAACATATAGAAATGTTAGAAATCCGTGAATGTGATCATGCATGCCATACATAGCAGGTAGAAAGAGAAATGTTGAAAGGAATTCAAAGGTGATTCCAAACTTAAGTACCTTATGATATCTGATCGAGACAAACGAAGCCTTTGCAAAGCTCCAAAAACAATACTTGATTGATCACATACATCACTGGAGATAATACCATAGGGTACAATTTGCTTGTTGTGTCGCAGACTCTTCATGGAATCTGAACCCTCCTCCTTAATTTTTAATCCTCTTCTATCAATATATTCAGCGGATGTTTTTGCTTCTAAATTATCACGAGGAGCTACAGCCTTTCCAGCGATGTTCCCTCCACAATGCTGATCTTCACCTCTAGACAACATGTTTCCTCTTGATTCCTCATCACTGCCAGGACATAATTGCTCCTTACCTTTGTCACCTAGCCATACAACTAGCCGTCCATGTCCACTAGAAGATTTTTGAGTTTCTTGTGCTGCTTCTAGTCCATCATGGCTGCTGTAATTAACAAAGGACTCTTTCTCTGATTACGCTCTTCAGATATTTCGTGATCACATGAGATAGTCAACCTTACTGCTGAGGTCTTTGCATGTCTAAGCGCATCCAGTCTCTTTGCAAGAATGGAAGCCATAGTTTCTGACTGCTTATGTTCTTCTTGAGGAATCACTGGACATTTGCTACTTGTTGTCCCATTGTCACTTTCTGAGCTAGTAAAGTATTGTGAATTGTGGAATTCCTTCTCCCCATTAAACTTCTGCTGAGATGAAGGATACAACTTATCACCCGCGCACTCTGGACTGACAGCACAAAAACCTTTGTTTACATTGCAGGGTGTTGCATCCATCAATTTCATTGATGTTTTGGCAAAAGTCGACTTACCCACAAGCTTTCTGTCAATCCACCTTTATTTCCCGTTGCAGCATTCAAAGAGCTGGCATGGCACTCATTTTGTTTTTCTACGAGAGTTCGAGAACAGGACTTACTGGAGTTGGGCATCTTCAAGTTTCTTCCGGCTCTCAATGGGAGAACTCCAATTTGATCATTAAAATTTCCCTTACCACCACCTGATTCCACTTGAAGGCTGTCACCAGCTAAAGTCTCAGTAGCCACATCAAGGGTTCCTTTGCCCATACCGCTCTTTTTGTTGAGCATAGAATTACTACAATTTAAATCCAGCGCTAGTCTGTCAGCTTCACGCTCTGTGTAATCCATTTCTGACTGATGACAGGTATCTCTTGAAGCTGTCATAACGTTACGACAATAAAGAGATTGAAAAAGAGAATTGAAACCAACAGACTGCAGAGGAATTCTGATGTTTCTCTGAAGTTCCACCGAATGTTCTGCTAGTTCATGTCCTGTAGCCTCTGAAAACTTCTGATCGAGTGAAACAACAGTGGTACTTTTACCAAGCACGGTTGATCCATTAGTCAGAGATGACATCCAGTTAAAGAAAGAGCTACCATTTCTGGGCAACAAACCTGAGCAAGAACTCTCATTGTATTCCCTTCTACATCTTTTATTTCGAGAAGACATCTCGTATGTGGAGTATTGTGCCTGCTCTCGCTTTGGAGCTTTCATACTTGGGCAGCTCTCCATACTCTCATTGCTATCATCACCCTGTTTTGTATTGCTAAAACAATTGCTCTGGTCGTGCATTACCTTTTCTTTGCCCTTCTCAAGCTTTGTAGGATTAACATCCATTGTTGACTCATATCTTGTGACAGGATTAACACCAGACGCCGAGTCACATTTTGAAACAGGGTTAACACCAGATGCTGACTCACATCTGGCAAGAATAGGCTCATCCTTCTGATGTTCTTGTGTAACCTGATCTTGGGGATTACCATCATGGTTTTCCTGCATGACCTGATCTTGGTGATCACCATTATGGTTTTCCTGCATAACCTGATCTTGGTTATTATCACTATTATTATCTAGAAAACCTGACAACTTTCCTGGGACCTTTCTTGTATTACCAAAATCTGACTGTGCATTCAATGCATTGTTCGGCAAAACATAGTCCCTCTGACTAATTGCGTTTACTAATCTAGCACGCCAGGTATTATCTGCCCAGGATCTTCCATTATTGACAGTGGTTGCACAGTAGACCTGTTTTTCTGAAATACTATGCAGGGCACTATTTTTGGAAGCCAGACCTGTAAAATGTCATACTAAGTTTTTCACTGTTGCAGAAAAAAAGATAAGGGTAGTTTCAGTCCTAAAGATGGTATATTACTGTGAGAAGCGTCCTTGCAGCATCTTGTGGGAGAACTACGCACTTCCTCTTTATCCGGCTTATCTGCACAGCAGTCGTCCAACAATTCTTTCCCTTCGTTCATCAAATTGATCCCTCCACAGCATTCTACAAGCATTAATCATTAAATAAGATAAAGTTAATCACCGACATACTGACAAGCGGATGAGAAAATATAAGTTTCATTAGGTTATCTATTCTATTTGGACTATGAAGTACTTACTACCCGGCTACCAAAGACATGGTAAATGAAATACACTGTGAAAAGTTATGCACATACCATTGGTAAAAAATCTCGCTAACACACATTAGAGAAGAGACATTATCTATGTTTGAGGGATTGCAAATTTGTGCCCGGTTACAGTCATACACTGATTGGACTCTACTGGCAAGACAAGCAGTTAACTAGACCAACAATTATTGCTACATGCAGACCTCTAAGCTAAAATTCAAGCATCAACGTGTCTGGACTAGTCGAACTAAGCGAATTGGATTTGTGTCTTTTAAACTTACTTGAATCTTGTTCCTGTGATCTTATAGAAGTAGATTGTTGCGCAGCAAGGTTTCGTGTTCTATTTGGACTAGCCGTGGATACTCTCACTGAAGTGTCACTGCGAGTTCGTAGTTGCGACGGCATTTCTCCTGCGTCCCTCAGGGTGGCATCTACGTTATCACCACTCTTGCCGCCACTTGGTTGAGGCGAAGATATCACTATATTCAAAGTATCTGCATTCCAGCGAAGGGAGGCTTTCCTTGTACTTAGGCTGGACGCAGCGATTTTAATGCTCAGACCATCATCCGGAGACCAGACCAGCTCAGAGAGAGGGCTCATGCCGGACGTGTTGATTGCATTTACACCTGCACCTGAATGTCCACCATGTGCCTTTCAGCAGACTATAAGATAAGAGGATGCTTGCAAAAAATACAAAAAATCTAGATGCGGAAACAAACTATAGCTAATGAACTAAAAACAAATTAGTTTATACATATTCTGCTGCTCTCTTTTTCCCAAATAAATAAATAAAATTTGAAAATATTCCTCTTTTGCTCCGTTGCCCCTTCCAATTCCAAACTAACTGGGGGTCTAGCTTTGCTAGCCTAGGAAGTAGGAACCCAGACGAATTCACTCATTCATATGGAGTATATATGGATCATGACACAAGGCGAGACACCACTTACCCGAATTAGAAAAAAAGTACACATCTACATCGAAGTCGTGCGACTTGTCGTCGATAGAGAATCAAAGGCTTAACGGAGGGAAGCAGAATAAATAAACAAACACAGCACCGGCGAGAAAAGCGAGCATAGACAGATTAAATTAATAAAACAGGTACAGAAATAGTGATCGCTGATGCAGCAGCCGACCTCTGGGAGCGGCGAGTCACTACCATCTCATCTCACAGCAATGCTCCCCGCGGCGCACGCCCAGCCACGACCACGGTCGGTCCCTCGCGAAACAGCACGCGCGCCGGCGCACCACCACGCCGGAGCAAGACGAAGGGGGGATTTATTTAGCGGCAGGCGGCGGCGGGGGAGGAGGGAGGCAGGGCAACCGCTGGTCAGCGCCGGTGTAGCTAGTTGGATGGGGGCGGAAGCGGAGAATTTGGGAGCGGTGTAGGAGGGCAGCGTCGCCGCGGTGGGGAGGGGGAGGGAGATGCTTTTGTTTGTGTTGTGCATGCGGCGGTGGAGCGCCGGAATGCGAGGCGGTGGTTGAGCCACGTAGAGGCCGCCTCAGACACATGCCTCCTTGGGGGTTGGGGGCACTTTCTTTCTCGGCGTCGCTGCGAAACGGTTGCCGGAAACGGAACGATGGGACGGAGACGGCCCGTGGCGATCCGACGGCTGTGGATCGTCGATGGAGGAGCGAGCACCGTCGGATGAGGGGTAGGCTGCGTGAACAGGAGCGGCTGCCGGTGGCACCTGTCCGTCTCGTGGTGGGACAGCATTCGGCTGTAGGTGACAGGGATGGAGATAAGCGACAGATGATAGGTGTCACCAGTGTGCGGGCTGAACGAATGAACTGCGGGAACGCGCGGATAAGCAGAATCCCCGGCGCGTGACATGAAGATAAGTGGATTCCTCCATTCGTGTCAAAGAAAAAGGTGAATCTCCCCGCCTTTTCTACCGAATATATTTTATGGATAAACTAGTAAATATATGCTCGTGCATTGTTACTGGTTGATTTTACGGGTAACTCTGGAGGCCCCTTCCCCGACCCTCCAGTTCCCCTCACTGGTGTGCTCCCAGTCGTCGTCGTCGTCACCGTTGGCGGTAGCGGTGGTGGCGCCTTCCCGTCTAAGACGGAGGGCAGGGGAGGGCTTCGTGGTGGCGCATCTCGAGCGGCGATGGGGCGCTCGCGGCAGGGCCAGCTGGCGCGGCTCTAACGGTTGAGGCCTGGATCTAGCCGGAGAACCGAGGAGGAGGCGAGCAGTGCGACGGCGGCGCGACAGTGTTGCTCTGGCGGCAGCGATCCAATCTGGTTCATGCCTGTTTCGGGCGAACGACTGTGGGCGTAAGTTGTAGCGGATGCCTTCTCCTTCGCTGATCTGACCAGCGGCATGGGGGCCTGCTGGTTTTGCTGAATAAGGTGGCGGTCCTAGGATTCCTCGAGCGCCAAGATGAAGATATGCTTGATGTTGGCATTCGTTTGATCTGGCCGTTGACGAGTTTCGAAGGCTCCACCGGAGATCTCCGTTTGGGCGCTTGATGCCAATAGATTCCTGGATTGGATGGGATTCGTTCGTGTGCGTCCTATTCAGCTTGTTTAAAAATTTAGGAGGGTGTGACGCGAAGATTTGTTTTTTGTTGACATTGTGGCATGTCGGTACTTCGATTCTCATGGTGAAGACAGTGGCGAAGAATGTCATGGAGGCCGAGGTCTGAGGTCTAGTAAAGTGGATCGAGTCTTGGTGGCAATGAGGCATTTGCTTGGTGATTCGTGACTCGTAGCAGTGGCATTGGAAAGTTGGGGCGGCAGCACAGGAGGAGTACAAAGTCTTAACTTTCATGATGAAAATCCAAGTTCTGCCCTTAATTGGTTGTGACTGGTAATGGCCTTGTTGAAGACATTGTTTTGAGAGTATGGACTATCTCCAGTGTAATTGGTAGAACCAGCTAGTCTACCGGGTCTAGGGCGTAGATTGTATGGGTGGAAGGGAGGATGGCGGGGAGCTGGGCGTCGCCGCCGACGTGTCGGCGCCGTGGTTGCGTGAGAGAGGAGCAGGAGAGGTGGCGGCTAGGGCTGGGAAGTCCGACTCCTGTTGGAGTCGGCAATAACAATATTATTGCTGCTTGATTCTCAAAATCCAATTACAACTCTTTATATAATAAAAGATAAATGGGCTAAGCCCCTAATTGGACCCACTATTGGGCTTCTTCCGGCCATATGTTATGCCGGTCATAACATCTCTCCCCGCCTGCGCAAGCAGCTCGTCCTCGAGCTGGATATCCGGAAACTGCTGGCAGAACTCGTCGAGCTTCTCCCATGTAGCGTCGTCCACAGGAAGGCCAGTCCACTGTACCAAGACATGCCAGACGCCGCGGCGTTGCTGCGCCTTCAGCACCTTCTCGGGTCCTGGCAGGAGGCGGCCATCAGCAGTAGGAGGGAGGGCCGGTGGCGCTGCAGGTGGATCGCCACGGTAGGCCTTCAACAAGCCGACATGGAAGACATCGTGAATGCGTGCACCAGGCGGCAACTCCAGACGGTAGGCAAGCGTACCGATGCGCTCCAGCACACGAAAGGGCCCGGCGTAGCGAGGGCCCAGCTTGCGCTTGGCGCGCGGGTCCAGGGATTGCGTCGTCCTGTGAAGGAGGCGCAGCCACACCAAGTCGCCCTCGGCGAACTCTGCCTCGCGATGATGAGCGTCGTAGTATTTCTTGGCCAACTGCTGTGCTTGGAGAAGACGTTGATGCACCTCAGCCAAGACGTTGTCGCGGGTACGGAGCAAGTCGCCTGCAGCCTCGGTCCGAGCCGTCCTGGGCTCGAATGGCAGCATCGCTGGGGGCGGGCGCCCGTAGACCACCTCGAACGGCGTGGTGTGCAGGGCGGAGTGATAGGAGGTGTTGTAGCAGTACTCCGCCCATGCCAACCAATCCACCCAAGCTCGTGGACGATCACCTGTAACACAGCGCAGATACATCGAAATCACCTTGTTAACCACCTCAGATTGGCCGTCCGTCTGAGGGTGGAACGCCGTGCTCAGGCGAAGCTTCACGCCTGCCAACTGAAAGAGATCTCGCCAGACGTGACCAGTGAACACCGGGTCACGGTCGCTGACGATCGACGAAGGGAACCCATGGAGGCGGACGATGCCGTCGAAGAAGGCGCGGGCCACGGACGCGGCAGTGTACGGATGGCCGAGCGCGATGAAGTGCGCATACTTGGAGAAGTGGTCGACCACCGTGAGGATGACGGACTTGCCGCCCACCTTGGGCAGCCCCTCGATGAAGTCCATAGAAATATCCGCCCACACCTGCGAAGGCACATCAAGGGGCTGTAGAAGACCGGCTGGCCGCAATGTCTCCGTCTTGTTGCGTTGGCACGTCACACATGACCGTACCCAAGCTTGCACCAATGCACGATCGCCAGGGATATAGAAATCCGCACGAAGACGATGGAGGGTCTTCTGCACACTCTCATGGCCAGCCGAGTGTGCCAAGGATAAGACCTGATGAAGAAGGTCGCCGTGATCGGGCACGAAGAGGCGGCGCCCATGGAGGAGCAGCCCGTCGGCCAGACACCAAGGCGCCTCCAGCTCGCCGGCGTCAAGGCACTGGCGTAGGCCCTGCACGTCCTCGGCCGTCGAAGTCGCCCGGCGGATGTCGTCAATGAGAGCAAATGAGGGCCCGGAGCGGATGCACATGACAATGCCCGAGGCGGTGACGTCCTCCTCAACCTCCTCAGTGTCGCGGCGGGACAGGGCGTCGGCGACCGTGTTGAGACGGCCCGGACGGTATTCGACGGTGAAGTCGTAGCCAAAGAGCTTGCTGATCCACTGGTGCTGCGGAACTGTGGATAGACGCTGGTCCAGCAAGAACTTGAGGCTGTAGTGATCCGTGCGGACACGGTGAAAGAACAAACAATGCCCGGATGTCGCCTAGAGGGGGGGGGTGAATAGGCGACTAAAACTTTTTCTAATTAGGGGCTTGATAATTGCGGAATAAAACTATGTGTTTAAATTACCAAGCCAACAACCTAATATGCTAGGGTTGCCTATGTGCACCAACAACTTATGCTAATCAATTTAAGTGACAAGGGATAGCAAGATAAGAACTTCAAGCACGAAGGCTATCACAATGTAAATTGCATAAGTAAAGCTCGGGTATAGAAATAACCGAGGCACGCGGAGACGAGGATGTATTCCTGAGTTCCTCCTTGTTAAGGGAGTACGTCTCGTTGGAGGGGTGTGAGCTCGTCACAAGAGGCCTACTCAAGATGCCACAAAGGCCTCACCCTATTCTCCGATGAACCTCACCCAAGGGATTGGTTCACCTTCCACTATCGGAATCCTTCGGGGCGGATTCCGGAGCCCTTTACAACTCTTCTTGGGGCACACACCCACAACTCAATTGGGGGCTCCCAAACTCGTGCCGAAGCTCCACAAGCGAAGACTTCGCGGCACCTCCAACCGTCTAGGGTACACAATGCTCCCAAGAGGCAACAAGCTCTTGGGAACACAATGCACCCAAGAGTAACAAGCTCTCAACCTTCAATCCCACGTATCACCGAGGGAAACTCAAACCTATGCACCAAATGCAAAAGGCAAGAGCACAAGTGCTCAAATCCTTCACTCTCAAATTCCAACTAAGCAACAAATGCTTTGGGGGGAATGAGAGAGGAAGAACAAAGAGGAGAACCACAAAAGAACTCCAAGAACTAGATCCACTAGGTTCCCCTCACTTAGAGGAGAGATTGATTGGTGGAAATGTAGATCTAGATCTCCTCTCACTTTTCCCTCAAAAATATGCAAGATTCGTTGGAGGGATTGAGAGGGGGGCAAGCTTTTCAAGGTCAACAATGGTGGGAGAGAGAGGGGAAAACGTGCTGCCTTTTATGGGGAACCATTGGGGAAGAAGGCCCCTTAAATAGGTCCCCCGAAATCTGACCGTTATGTGCAAAATCGTACCCAGCGGTACTACCTCTAGCCTGGCGGTACTACCTCTGGGGCGGTACTACCTCTGGGACCCTTTTTGACTGAAAATGATGATTCCAGCGGTAGAACGTGGCTGCTACCGCCGGGGTACCGGGGGGGATACCAGTACGCAAAAAGGGCGCACCGGTACCACCAGCGGTACCACCAACGGTACCGGGCGCTGTGCAGCAGCAGTTCCGCTCCAGGTGTAGCGGTACCGCCGGACAAAAAAACTGCAGAACAACCGGTACGAGAAAAATCATAACTTAATCATCCGGACTCCGTTTTCGATGATCTTGGGCTCGTTGGAATCGCAACGAAAAGTTCTACAAGATCATGCAGAGAAACATCATAGTCCATCAAGGGAGGATAAAACCAAATGGGGAAAGGTAAAACCTCTCTATAAAAGAACAACCGGTAAATCCTCCAACATCACAAATGCAATAAGATGTTCATCAAGACTCCGTTTTCTATGATCTTGGTCTTGTTTCGAAGATAATCACAAGCCCTACAAGATCATGCATATACACATCATAGTCTATCATGTGAGGAGGAAAACATAAGTAGAGAGTTTGACTTCTCGTAGAAGAGACAAACCGGTAAAACCTCCGATATCAAAAACGCAAGAAGAGATTCATGAGATCCGTTTTTGATGAACTAGATCTTGGTATGGAGATGAACACAAGCTCTAAATTCTCACATGGATAAAAGCCAACTAAGAACCATAAGATGATTGTATGGATGCAAAGGTTTGAGCTCTCCACGAACGATACGATCACGATACTCGGTCGAGAGCCCCTCTTGATAGAACGGCTATCTATCCTATAACCCGGTCTCTCACTAAACAACATGAGACCGGTAAAATGGAAACCCTATCAAGATCATACCTTTGCCTTGCGCATTAATCCACTTGAGGTCGAGGAAGAAGATCTTCAACTCCTCAAGACGCACCACCTTTCTTCATTGCGCTTCGCTTGGTGAAGATTCACATGATGCTCCCCCATACACCAAGATGGGGAGAGCACTCTTCGGCATATCTTCACATGAACTTGAGAGTTGATCAACCCGCACAAAGCCTTGATCAACACCACCTTCTTCTTCTTCCCTTGAGCTTGACTCCAACAAATGGAGATCAAGCAAAGCATCTTGACTCCAACACATGGAGACAAGCTTGGCCTTGATCAACAAATGATCTTCTACCTTGACCTTGACTCCAACCGATGGAGACAAGCTTGGCCTTGATCAACAAATGATCTTCTACCTTGACCTTGACTCCAACCGATGGAGACAAGCAAGCTTGGCCTTGATCAACAAATGATCTTCTACCTTGACCTTGACTCCAACCGATGGAGACAAGCAAGCTTGGCCTTGATCAACAAATGATCTTGACACAAGCTAAAGGACAACCTACACATAGAGCTCAACACAAATATTAGTCCATAGAGATTGTCATTAATTACCAAAACCATGCATGGGATCAACCATGCACTTTCAATCTCCCCCATTTTGGTAATTGATGACAATCCCTTTTTAAGAGGGTTTATATAAAGAATAAAGCATCCTTGCAAGACACACGAGCAAGGATGCAAAGCGCATCAAAGGCAAATGCAACAAAAGCATAAAACCCAAATTCCCTTAAACCCTCTAAACTTCTCCCCCATTGGCATCGATTGCCGAAATGGGAAGAAAAATTTAGAGAGCCAATATAATAAGAGTTCCTCCATAAAGGTGTGCATTTCTCAAGATATGAGTGAAATCAAATGCACTTATTCATTGACGAATAATTAGAGGAAATCAAACTATATTGAGGATCCAAAGATTGCAAAAAGATGAAATCATTTTAAACATCTCCACAAAGGAGCAAACCAATCGAAAAGATCCAAAGCAAGAGTTCCAAATAAAAATGGAGAAGCTCCCCAATGATCATGCACAAATGAGGAGTGCATAAATATGGTATCCTCACTCCCCCAAAATCATCTAGAACACTCAACAAGTGCAAGAGTGCATAATGCAAAAGCAAATCATAGCACTTGCACCAAAGATGTGGTTGAGCCAAAAGAAGATACCAATTTTCAAAGTTTCAACATAAGATAGGCCCAACCGAGATAAGAAGATCTTTTTAGAGAAATATGTTCACAAGCTTAGGGATACCAATTGGAAATTAAACCAATTGAAAATGCCAAAATCTAGTGAGAGCATTTAGCCAATAAAATTCAACATGCTCACCATGGTAGGCATGAAGTAAAGGATCTTCAAGAAATACATGAGTGTGCAAAGATACCAATAAACAATAAGGCAAGTACTCATGAGACAAATTTGGAACCACCACGGAATTATATATGAAAAACAAGGTGGCTCAAAATAGGATACCAACTAAAAGTTGACCTCTCTCATATGTATAGGTTTCTAATTAGACAAACCACAAAGATATACATCCGCAAAGAAACATATACAAACGAAATGGTTCGGGAAAAAGATAACAAGGTATCCAAAAGGAAGTCATAAATATACAAATGAGATTGTTGCTTAAAAGCATAGCACATAGCTCAAATTTATCTCAATGTACATAAAGGAACTTCAAATATATCAAATGCATCACACAAATCACTAAGGGAACAAGAGATAGTGGAGATGCTTTGAGTTAGGCAACAAGTATCCCAAGGAAATAAAATCAATTGAAGAAAGGATTTTGCAAAATCAACACACATATCACAAAGATATATTAAGTGAAGGAAAAAGCCAAAACCACAACAATTGCATATAAGAGCTTTCATGCCAAGAGGGAACCTACACAAGGTTGGATACTAGAAAGGTATGCATGAGATAGATACTTGTTACCGAGATGACATTGGTGATGAAGATGATGAGAGTTAGTTTGACATCAAAGCTTGACTCCGACAATCACTTGGTGAGAACACCTTCCTTATGAATGAGGCAAGCATCCAATGCATCTCCATTGTACCTAAAACACAATTAGAGTACAAAATGGTTCCCAAACTCATTGGGTCCCATAGTAGTTAGATCAACTACAATATATAGGAAACACTCCACATAAATATGTGCATATAGATATGAAATTGAATTTCATGCACATCTTAGCCGATTTAGGATTCGGTGGAGCATCCCCTATATATTGGAACTAGAAAGACTAGCATGCCATAAAATATATATACTAGTAAATATGCATGCATAGACTTACAAGAACCAAACGAGATACAATTTGGACAAAAACACCAAGTAAACCAAGAAGAGAGCACACCTAGGTGTGATACAAAAAGGTTGTCCAAACTATATCAAAATCCAAATCAACACATGATTGATTCCAAAACACATCAACATATGAGGTGTGATATCAAAAGGAATCAAACCAACACAACAAATGATCGATAAGACACCAATTGAAAATAAGATACCAATTAAAACAACAAATGTCAATTTAGGAGAAAAGATACCAAGAAGAGGGTGATACTTGACCGAAATCAAGTAAAAGAAAATAAGGCAAAAGGTATCAAGACTTCCACAATAAATATTAACTGGAACAAATATCTATGGGAAGATATTAAATTCCATTTAATACCAATTGAAGGTAGGCAATAGATAAGGCAAGTCAACGCAAGAGCCAATGTGAAGATGGTCTACACAATCCACCACAATTACTAGTATCACTTGTCAAGACAAGGAGTATATAGAGATATCTCTCGGTGGTATATAGGAATGATGAGCAAGACCAACTTCACAACGAAAAGCATATGGCAAGAAGTAAGAATTTAAACGCCATATTTAAAGAGGTTTGTTGGTAGTTTCAATTATTCGAACCAACCGGCAAAGCCAAGGTTAGAATAAAAGGAAACAAATGGTTTCTCACATAATATATGGAAATGCATATTAGAGAAAAACCACACCAAGCCACCTCAAACAAACAAGAACCAACGGGTAACCACAAAGGAAAATTGGAACTTGTTTGAGTAAACATGCCACATAGGGAATTGATAATGTACAATATCAACTCTAAGTGGAAAACCTCAAATGTTCACATTTTTATGGGATTGTAATATGCACATAGCTTATTACTCCCCCATAATGTGATAATTTATTTTATTTTTAAACAAGAGGCAAATAAGACCAACTAGAGAAATTAATGGACATTGTAGAATTTGAATTTCTCATGAATATAACATACCACATAGTAGTTAGATAATATTTAAATATCAATACTAGGTGGTGTGCCTCATGTATACACATTTTTAGGTTTGTGATGTGCACAAAGCACATCACTCCCCCAAAATGGGATAGTCCATTAATAACTCAAAGAGCCAAATGAAATCCACACAAGATTCAAATAGCTCATCACACAAATTACACATACATGATACACAACTAACATACACCACCTTGAATAACAAGATAAGTAAGAAAGGAGCATATCACATACAAACACATACTAGGAACAAAACTAACATATGCAAGGGAGCAAGCAACTTTCAATGAATATATGAATTAAATACAAGTTACCGCAAGGAGGAAGCATTGGATATGAGATAGATATGTGATAATCCAATTGACTTGGCTTGAGAAATAAACCCATGAAGATCCCTTAATTCTTCAAAAATAGCCAAGTCACCAATGTCCTCCACAAACACCTATTGATCAAGTTTGAGCTTGTTGGTCCCCAACCAAGTTGGGTCCTAAGAGGTTAGTCACAATAGGTTTGGGAACCCAAATGGTGCATTTCTTGACACCACTTTGAGCTCCCACATACTTGGCAAACACATTGCCAACTCTATCCTTCCCAAGAGAATAAACATCATCAATTATGATAGGGTTGGATGGGGTACCGTTAGTGCATGAAGAAGCAAAATGACCTTTGCCACGGCAAAGGTAGCAACACCGACTCTTCTTCTTCTTAATAGGCTCCTCAACTTGAGGACCAATAACTCGAGTCTTCTTAGGAGGTGGCCTTTGTTCAACTCGTGGTTGAGCACGAGGTTGAACAAGAGGCAGCTTCCCTAGTTGCTTCTCACTAAGCTTCTTCTTCTTCTTCATAGGGCAATCCCGGACATGGTGCCCTTCAACCTTGCACTTGAAGCAAGTGATCTTGGCCGGATTCTTGATTTGAACTTGGCCCTTCTTCTTCTTGTCAACCTTGGACTTGTTCTTGATGTTGGAGTTGAATCCAAGGCCACTCTTGTCATTGGGGGATTGTTGCACACTCAACATGTTGTCAAGTGCACGCTTCCCTTCATGACGCTTTTCCAAGCCTTTCTTCATAGAAGTGGCTTGGGCCTTGAGCTCTCCTCTTTTCTCTACATGGTTAGTGACAACACAAGTACTAGAGGAGGTAGATGCATCATTGTTAGAGCAACAAGGCAAAGCAAGTAATTCATCACAAGATGTACCAACATTTTTAGTGGATGAACTACTAGGACTAGCACATGGCAATATAGCATTTTTAGTTATGGTTGTGCTATTATCCACATGAGGTTCACTAGATGTTACCTTTGTAGTGATGGCCTCATGAGCTAACTTAAGACAAGCATAGGAAGCAAGAAGTTCATCATTAGAGCTAGATAGCTTTTCATGATTTGCTTCCAACTCCTCATACTTGCTAGTTAGCAACTCAAGTTGAGCCCTTAGCTCAACATTCTCCTTCATAATCGATGCTTCACAAGAAGTGGAGTTAGTAGCACAAGCATTATTAACTTTAGGAATAGAAGAAGATAACTTGGCAAGCTCATCATTTAATCTAGCATTTTCATTTTTCGTGACTTTATATTTAGCATGAGCATGGTCACGTTCTTTAATGATTTTAGCAATTATATCATTATGAGACTCCTCGATAGAATTTAGTTTCTCCTCAAGAGAAGCACGAGTCTCATGCTCTTCCTCAAGAGCATCTTCTAACGATGCTTTCTCCATAGCATCATCTCTTTCAACCTTACCCTTTTCTTCAAGGCTTGCTTCCAAAGCCTCAATAGATTCCCCACGCTCAATTAAGGTGCTCATGATTTCAAAGAGATTAGCTTGGGCATTTTTATTGCTAGGAAGGGCTTTAAGAATCATTAGACCTTTATTTTGAAGCCTAGCATTAATTTTTGCAATATCATCTTCTTCATCATTATTATCATCATCATTATCATCATTATTATCATTGCTAGACGAAGATTTAGCCATAAGGCAATAAGTGATGGATGAAGAAGAGCAATTAATTTTTGAACTACTCAAGTTCATATCTTGTTGCATAGCAAATTGGGTTTCCTCTACATTATTGTTCATGCAAGAGTTAGAGGAGACACAAGCATTTTTATCATGGCAACAAGATAAAGCAAGCATATCATCATTAGATTTATCTAAGCAATTTTTGGATGATATACAAGGACTATCAACACTAGCATGTATGACATTTGGAGTGCTAGAAGAGTTTAAGTCCAAAGATGAAGCATTGCAACAAGATAGAGATAAATGATCATCAATAATGAGCTCACTATCAAGGTTGCAAAACCTATCACTACTCACCATCACATTGGTTTGTGGCTTACCACATTTTGGTGAAGTAGACGAAGACGAGAACTCGTCACGGCCGGAGGTGGAGGGAGAGCAATCATCCTCAATAGAGTTGGACAAACCATATTTATCTTGTAGCTTGGTCCAAAGCTCATGAACATCCCGGAGAGGCATGATTGACTCGAAAACTACACCACTCACAAATTTGCAAAACTCGTTAGATGCTAGAGCATCTAGATATAAGTTTTTCTCGTCCTCTAAAGTCGTACTTGCGTAGTCCTTTGGAGGAGAAAAACCTATATCTAAGATACGCTCAATATTGGGGTCCAAGACCCGTAAGTGATTAAGCATATGAGTTTTCCAAACATTAAAATTTGTGCCATTAAATCTAAACAAGGAATTGTGCACTAAATCCCTAGACGACATCTTTACTCTCTAGGCGGTAAAGCCAAACAAGAGAGACGAGGCTCTGATACCAATTGAAAGAACAAACAATGCCCGGATGTCGCCTAGAGGGGGGGGGGTGAATAGGCGATTAAAACTTTTTCTAATTAGGGGCTTGATAATTGCGGAATAAAACTATGTGTTTAAATTACCAAGCCAACAACCTAATATGCTAGGGTTGCCTATGTGCACCAACAACTTATGCTAATCAATTTAAGTGACAAGGGATAGCAAGATAAGAACTTCAAGCACGAAGGCTATCACAATGTAAATTGCATAAGTAAAGCTCGGGTATAGAAATAACCGAGGCACGCGGAGACGAGGATGTATTCCCGAGTTCCTCCTTGTTAAGGGAGTACGTCTCGTTGGAGGGGTGTGAGCTCGCCACAAGAGGCCTACTCAAGATGCCACAAAGGCCTCACCCTATTCTCCGATGAACCTCACCCAAGGGATTGGTTCACCTTCCACTATCGGAATCCTTCGGGGCGGATTCCGGAGCCCTTTACAACTCTTCTTGGGGCACACACCCACAACTCAATTGGGGGCTCCCAAACTCGTGCCGAAGCTCCACAAGCGAAGACTTCGCGGCACCTCCAACCGTCTAGGGTACACAATGCTCCCAAGAGGCAACAAGCTCTTGGGAACACAATGCACCCAAGAGTAACAAGCTCTCAACCTTCAATCCCACGTATCACCGAGGGAAACTCAAACCTATGCACCAAATGCAAAGGCAAGAGCACAAGTGCTCAAATCCTTCACTCTCAAATTCCAACTAAGCAACAAATGCTTTGGGGGGAATGAGAGAGGAAGAACAAAGAGGAGAACCACAAAAGAACTCCAAGAACTAGATCCACTAGGTTCCCCTCACTTAGAGGAGAGATTGATTGGTGGAAATGTAGATCTAGATCTCCTCTCACTTTTCCCTCAAAAATATGCAAGATTCGTTGGAGGGATTGAGAGGGGGGCAAGCTTTTCAAGGTCAACAATGGTGGGAGAGAGAGGGGAAAACGTGCTGCCTTTAATGGGGAACCATTGGGGAAGAAGGCCCCTTAAATAGGTCCCCCGAAATCTGACCGTTATGTGCAAAATCGTACCCAGCGGTACTACCTCTAGCCTGGCGGTACTACCTCTGGGCGGTACTACCTCTGCGCCAGCGGTACTACCTCTGGGACCCTTTTTGACTGAAAATGATGATTCCAGCGGTAGAACGTGGCTGCTACCGCCGGGGTACCGAGGGGGATACCAGTACGCAAAAAGGGCGCACCGGTACCACCAGCGGTACCACCAACGGTACCGGGCGCTGTGCAGCAGCAGTTCCGTTCCAGGTGTAGCGGTACTACCGCTGCCGCAGCGGTACTACCGCCGGACAAAAAAACTGCAGAACAACCGGTACGAGAAAAATCATAACTTAATCATCCGGACTCCGTTTTCGATGATCTTGGGCTCGTTGGAATCACAACGAAAAGTTCTACAAGATCATGCAGAGAAACATCATAGTCCATCAAGGGAGGATAAAACCAAATGGGGAAAGGTAAAACCTCTCTATAAAAGAACAACCGGTAAATCCTCCAACATCACAAATGCAATAAGATGTTCATCAAGAATCCGTTTTCTATGATCTTGGTCTTGTTTCGAAGATAATCACAAGCCCTACAAGATCATGCATATACACATCATAGTCTATCATGTGAGGAGGAAAACATAAGTAGAGAGTTTGACTTCTCGTAGAAGAGACAAACTGGTAAAACCTCCGATATCAAAAACGCAAGAAGATATTCATGAGATCCGTTTTTGATGAACTAGAGCTTGGTATGGAGATGAACACAAGCTCTAAATTCTCACATGGATAAAAGCCAACTAAGAACCAATAAAGATGATTGTATGGATGCAAAGGTTTGAGCTCTCCACGAACGATACGATCACGATACTCGGTCGAGAGCCCCTCTTGATAGAACGGCTATCTATCCTATAACCCGGTCTCTCACTAAACAACATGAGACCGGTAAAATGGAAACCCTATCAAGATCATACCTTTGCCTTGCGCATTAATCCACTTGAGGTCGAGGAAGAAGATCTTCAACTCCTCAAGACGCACCACCTTTCTTCATTGCGCTTCGCTTGGTGAAGATTCACATGATGCTCCCCCATACACCAAGATGGGGAGAGCACTCTTCGGCATATCTTCACATGAACTTGAGAGTTGATCAACCCGCACAAAGCCTTGATCAACACAAGCTTCTTCTTCTTCTTCTTCTTCTTCTTCTTCTCTTGAGCTTGACTCCAACAAATGGAGATCAAGCAAAGCATCTTGACTCCAACACATGGAGACAAGCTTGGCCTTGATCAACAAATGATCTTCTACCTTGACCTTGACTCCAACCGATGGAGACAAGCTTGGCCTTGATCAACAAATGATCTTCTACCTTGACCTTGACTCCAACCGATGGAGACAAGCAAGCTTGGCCTTGATCAACAAATGATCTTCTACCTTGACCTTGACTCCAACCGATGGAGACAAGCAAGCTTGGCCTTGATCAACAAATGATCTTGACACAAGCTAAAGGACAACCTACACATAGAGCTCAACACAAATATTAGTCCATAGAGATTGTCATTAATTACCAAAACCATGCATGGGATCAACCATGCACTTTCACACGGAACGGCCGCCCCCAAAGATATGGCCGCCAGTGATGCACGGCCTGGACCAACCCGATAGGCTCGCGCTCATACGCCGCGAGATTGTGATGGCGAGCGGCGAAGGGGCGGCTGAAGAAGGCCAGCGGCCCCTCGCCCTGGTGGAGGACGGCGCCGAAGCCGATGCCGGAGGCATCGCAGTCCACCACGAATGGGCTGTCGAAGTCCGGCATCTGAAGCACGGGCCCCGTCGTGAGCGCCCGCTGGAGGGCCTGGAACGCCTCAGTCGCCTCTGCGTCCCAGGCGAAAGCGTCGCGGCGCAGAAGACGTGTCAGTGGCGCGGCGATGAGGCCGAAGTCCCGGATGTACTTCCGGTAGTAGCCCGCGAGGCCCAAGAAGCCGCATAGAGCCCACGACGACTGCGGGGTCGGCCATGCAGCGACGGGGGCGACCTTGTCAGCATCCATCGCGACTCCCTCTGCCGAGATGACGTGCCCCAGGTAGGCGACGGAGGTCGTGCCGAACGAGCACTTCGAGCGCTTGAGGTGTAGACGATGCGCTCGAAGCTCATTGAAGATGATGGCCACGTACTGCAGGTGCTCCGCCCATGATGAACTGTAGATAAGAATGTCATCAAAGAAAACAAACACAAAGCGGCGTAAGTAGGGGCTGATCATGTCGTTCATCAGGGCCTGGAACGTCGCCGGCGCGTTGGAGAGGCCGAATGGCATCACCAAGAACTCGAAGTGGCCGTGATGTGTCCGGAATGCCATCTTCGTGATATCATCCGGATGCATCCGCACCTGATGATAGCCGGAGCGCAGGTCGAGCTTGGTGAAGAAGCGCGCCCCATGTAGCTCGTCCAAGAGCTCGCCCACGACGGGGATGGGAAATTTGTCCTTGGACGTCACGGCGTTAAGGGCGCGATAGTCGATGCAGAAACACCACTTGCCGTCGGTTTTGCGCACCAGGAGCACCGGCGCAGAGAACGGCGATGTCGAAATCCGGATGATGCCCTGCGCGAGCATAACCGCCACCTGGCGCTCGAGCTCATCCTTCTGCAGCTGGGGGTAGCGGTAAGGGCGCACGGCGACAGGCGCCGTACCCGGCAGCAGGTGGATGTGGTGGTCACAAGGTCGCGCCGGCGGAAGGCCCTGTGGCTCGTCGAAGATGTCGCTGTGCTGCTGCAGGAGGTCGGCCAGGAGGGGGTGCGCCTCGTCGAGCGCGGCCGCCATCAGCTGGAGCTGAGGGGTCGTGGGCCCTGTACCGCCGATGCCCGTCCACTGGACGCGGCGGCCTCCCTCGCGCCAGAAGATGAGGGTCAGCGCGTCGAAGTCCCAGAGTATGGGGCCCAGTGTGGATAGGAAGTCGAGGCCGAGGATGAAGTCGTAGCAGCCTAAGTTGATGCCGACGCAGTCGATGGAGAAGTGCTCATCGCCGATGAGGATGGGGACCTGCCGAGCCATGCCCTGGCAAGGAAGGCGGTCCCCGTTGGCGACGGTGACACTGAACTGCTCGGCTCCTGACGGCTGCAGTGATAGACGTCGCATGGCATCCCCAGACAGGAAGTTGTGCGTCGAGCCCATGTCCACGAGCGCGGTGAGGCGCTCACCGTTGATTGTCACCGGAAGCAACATGGTCTTCGCCGTCTTGATGGCTGCGATCACGTGGAGGGAGACGACGAAGGCTTTCGCGTCGACCGGCCCGTAGGTCGTGACGTCGAGATCCGCGGTTAGGGCCTCCACCTTCCCGGCGTCAACGGTCTCCAAGTAGAACAGGCGGACGCACACATGACCCGGCGCGTAGATCTCGTCGCAGTTGAAGCACAAACCCTTACGGCGCCGGCGGAGCCGCGGGGGCGGCCGGCAGGGCGGGGCGCATCGGCGCGGGGGCCGCCGGTGCGGGGCGGGGTGGGGGGCGCGCGCTTCGGCCCTGGAAGGACTGCTGCATGGCTAGGGCGCGCTGCTCGTAAGCGCGTGCGTAGTACATGGCCGTCTGCAGGTCCTGCGGGTCGCGCATCTCCACGTCGATGCGGATGTGGTCGGGCAGGCCGCCGATGAAGAGGTCGGCGCGCTGGCGAGCCGTGACGCCAGGCGCATGGCATGCCAACGTGTGGAAGCGGTCGGCGAAGTCCTGCACCGAGGAGGTGAAGGGGAGGCGGCCGAGCTCGGCCAACCGGCTCCCGTGTATCGGGGGGGCGAACCGGAGGATGCAAAGGTCGCGGAAGCGCTCCCACAGAGGCATCCCGCCCTCGTCCTGCTCGAGGGCGTAGTACCACGTCTGGGCGGCTCCGCGGAGGTGGTAGGAGGCGATCCACGTGCGGTCGGACGCTAGTGTCCTCTGCCCCCTGAAAAACTGGTCGCACTGGTTGAGCCAGTTCAGGGGGTCGACGGTGCCGTCGTAGGTGGCGAACTCCAGCTTGGTGAAGCGGGGCGGCTGCTGGCCGTGTGGAGCGGCGGTGTAGGCTCCCTCGTGACGACCCAGCACGGCGGTGGGCGAGTAGTTCGGCACCATGGAACCCCCCGCGTAAGGGTCGGCGTACCCGGAGAATCCCCAGAAGGGTCGTGAACACAGGCGCGTCGAGCCAAGCCGGAAGCTGGGACGGCGAAGGCGGGAACCTGATCTGGGTGATTGGGATCCCCTGGTGAGTGGTGGTAGCGGGCGGTGGCGATGCGAAGGCCACATCCGGCGGTGGTCGGCGGTGGTGGTGGCGCCCTGGAGGAACGTCCGGAGGTTCGAGACCGCCAGGGTGAGATCGCGGATAGCCGTCGACATCTCCGCCGGAGAGAGGACGGGGGCCGGGTCCGAGTTGGCGGAGGCGGCCGGTCCGGAGGTGCTTGGCGGCGGCTCCGTGGTGGTGGTTGACGTGCCGGTGGTGGGAAGGCCAGAAGACATCGTCGATCCTGAGCAATCTGATACCAAATTGGTAGAACCAGCTAGTCTACTAGGTCTAGGGCGTAGATTATATGGGTGGAAGGGAGGATGGCGGGGAGCTGGGCGTCGCCGACGGCGGGTCGGCGCCGTGGTTGTGTGAGAGAGGAGCAAGGGCGGCAGCTAGGAGCAGGAGAGGTGGCGGCTAGGGCTGGGAAGTCCGACTCCGGCAATAATAATATTATTGCTGCTTAATTCTCAAAATCCAATTACAACTCTTTATATAATAAAAGATAAATGGGCTAAGCCCCTAATTGGACCCACTATTGGGCTTCTTCCGGCCATATGTTATGCCAGTCATAACAAAAAACCTATGATCTTTGATCGGGTGACGGCGGCGCTGGTGCACTGTTTCCTTCTTTAAGGCATTTTTTTTGGAGAATTAAACTTCGGGTGTTGTCTTGGTGGTGGATGTGCTGCAGCTACAAGGATTTGATCACTATAGCGGGATTTTTTTGTGTGTGCTTTGATTGTGTGCATCCGTAATGTTTTTAGGACATTGCGTTGTTGCAGAGGCTGGATGTAATTGATATCTCCGTGATATTAATATATGCCCCCTTTGTCAAAAATAAATGTCCGATGCTTTCTTGTCGGATCGTGCTATCGTTAGAAATGGGGGTTGCCAAAGTATAAGACTCTACCATCTTCGATGATTGGAAAATTCACTCATTGATTTTACACTGTAAGAGAAACTTGTAGGGACTTCCCTCGACAATTTAACGCCAATATTATCGATGGTAGAACCTATAGTCTCGTTTAGAAATACTGCATGGGTAATATGTGACAAGTATATGGGTTATCCATTACCCAACGAGAACCACTTGGTCCTTGCAACGAACCCAGTGGCTCTCATCGGTCTGGAAGCCTTGAAGCCTCTGGCTATGGGTCACACCGCTAGAAAGGGCTCATCTCCCATAATGACAACTCAATCCTAAAGCCCAGAACCGGACCATGTCCTGGTATGCCAAACGGTCGGATCGTGGCTGTAACAGGGCACTAGATCGTGGTCATCATCGCTACATCACGATCACTTGTAACAGCCCTCGTCATCACGCGCACTAACAAGGTTTGTAATTCCCACCGTGTCATTATATAAAGCTGGCGGAGAGGAACTCTCGCGCATATGCATAACCATACTTTGAGCACACTTTTTTATAGATCATTTAGAAAGCACCAACAACGAACAATAGGGTTGCTACCCGTGTTCATCTCGGGGCCCAAACATGTATACATCATTATGTCCCTTATGTGCTACTCATCAGATTTTGCCTCATACTACCTTATAAATCTATTGCTAAGAAAAATCCTACAGTTGGCGCGCCCGAAGCAATATCGATGGGTTAATCCAATAGCACCGTGTATGACGTTCATGGATTTTGACCCAAATGGCCAAGACTATGGCTATATCCATGACATATTTTGTTATAATATGGAACTTAAAAAAAAAGTTCACTAAAATGGCTATCATGTATAAACATTCATGGGTTTTAACTTTTAACCCAAATGACTAAGGTGCTGGCCATATCCATATCATACTTTGTTATAAACTGCCCCTATTCGTCACATGTGTACGCCTTGTCATTGCAAACAAAATACGCAACATAATTTTCCAGCTTTATTGTGTAAAAAATGATTTTTCATTTTATGAGTGCCAATAAATAAATAATTGTGAAGCAGCTATAAAAATTAAGGATCAAAATGGAACCACTGTAGTTTTCACACACGGTACCTCGTGGGACGGTCAAGTACCAGATATGAAGAATTTTCTCGCTTTGTAGATATATTTGTTTTTTTAGTTTCTACAATTTTTTAAAAGTAATTCAAATTTGAACTACAAGTGTGTGATACTTTGGTCATACATTTAAAAAATTATTCCAAGATACCCTATCATGATTATAGAAAGTGTACACGGAAAAGGTTTAAAGATTCGACCTCTACCTTTGAATGATCAAGCATGCAAATATCAAAACAAATCTAAAATAAAATCAATAAAAGGAAAAGTTGCGTAAATAGTCCTCTCATGTACCTTGGTTGAGAGGAAAAATAACAAACCTAAAATATGAAACTTTTGAAGAAACAAGTGTTCCTGAAATGGCTATCATGTATGAACATGCATGTGTTTGAACCAAAATGACCGAGGCGATGGTCATATCCATGACATACTTTGTTATAATTTGCCCGTATGCTACACAAGTGTGTGTTTTGTCATTACGAACAAAAGACCAAACTTAATTTTCCAACTTTGTTATGTTAAAAATGATTTTCCATTTTATGAGTGCAAAAAAAAAATATTTGTGAAGCAGCTACCAAATATAAGGGTCAAAATGACATCACTACAATTTTTTTACAAATAGTAGACCTTGTGGGACGGTCAAGTAGAAAATATGAAGAATTTTCTCGCTCTGTAGATATATATCTTATCTTTTAAGTTTCAACGGATTTAATTTCATAAGTAACTCAAATTTGAACAACAAATTCAATGATAGTTTGGTGTACATTTTTTTTATAAAATCATTATATTTCAAGAAGAGAAGTCATCATGTGACTTTAGTTATGTATTTTAGATTTGTTATTTTTCTTGTCAACCCTATCATGATTATACGAATTGTGAAAAAAGTTCAAAGATTCGACATCTACCTCTGAATGGTCAAGCATGTAATTTTGGGACTGAGACCTAGTGACTTCAAGAAGAGAAGTCATCATGTGACTTTAGCTACATATTTGCTTGCCGATTAAAATGAAAAGCTATGAAAACTAGGAAGAATTGTTCTTATCATCAATTTTTTGGACTCTTCATTTAGTACGTTGGTCTTCACAAGGTTCCAAGCGACAACTCCATTAGGTGCGGAATTACAAACGGTGACCTTAAGATCTTCCAAGTGTCCGGTATTGGGCCAAGATTTTCACTAAAGATAGCTGACTTATAATGCCCTGAAATTCATTCACATGATCTGCAATTGGAGTGACCTCCTTGTATCTCAACGCATTAAGTTCTTGATTAAAAACATCTTGTTCGTCCCGTCTTTATGGTCATACAGCTCCTCCAATTTCTGGCACAAGGTGCGTACATGTATCTCATCAATTATATGTTCAAAACATTGTCATCTATGCACTATCGAATGAACCCACGAGCTTGGAATTTAACCACCTCCCACTGATCTTCCATCATGTTCTCGGACATCTCAGTGGAGAATACGGGATTCCAGTATTCTTTCAAATATAACAAGTCCTTCATCTTTCTCTTCCAAGCTTGATAATTTGTACAATTCAAAGATATTATTATATTCACTCCAATCATTTAACATAGACAAACTACACTGATCCCAAAACAAATATTACTATGAAACTTGAGTACAAATTTAACCTCAGCTCTGATACCACTTTTTTTAGGATGGTAGTACATATTACACACACAACCCCACTAGCCTGCAATGAACTTCTAAGATAGATTCGATCAATGGGTATGCAGCAAAAATAGACACAATCACATGCACAAGTGACACAAGGATTTACATGGAAAACCTCATCAATGTGAGGAGAAAAAACCACGGCTCCACTATGAGCAACTTGGGTATAGAGTATTCTATAGAACCTCTAGAGATTACAACACAACAACAAACAACCACAAGAGGTAAGATTACAAGAAGGCATAGATATCACAGCTTATGTCCTCTTTGGTAATCAACAAACAACTCTTGAACCACAAATCCAAAATACACCAAATTTGGTAGAGAAGAAGACATATGTGTACCAACATGCTCACCGAATTTGAGCTCAATCAGACACAATTCAATTACCTAAAATGTTCGCCTACCAAAACTGCTATGTGCTGAAATTAGAGCAGTATGAACTGACAAAACCGCTCTCATTGATGCTCCAGTGACCTAAATATCAAACCAGCTATCCGGATCAAAATAATCCAAGTAAGGAACAAGCTCATCAAGTTTGGAGCCAATCCAAGCATGTTTGAACCTTCGAACACCAGCTTGAAGTCAGACCGGTCAACGGTCACCAATATGACAGAAATCACCTCATTTTCTTCCTCTCTTCTCACTAGGTTGTGGTATTCTTGTGTTCTATCGCCCTCTCACACAGCAGCCACGTTCTTCCTTTTCGCTTGCTCACACAGCCACCCTTTCTTCTTCTCACCTCTAAAGGAGACAGCTCAGTCGTTGAATGCGAAGCTTCATGATATGTGTTGGATTTCACGGGCTGATGTTGGCATGGCCCAACAAGGGCGTCATCCGGGACACCGCATCGAGGAGCCCAGTAATATAGAAGAACGAGGCGACGTGCATGGAAGGATGAAAAAGTAGACGACCCATGCAAACTTTTGAATATGACGGGAAGGAGAAAACACATGCTCCCGCAGCCTTTGGCCGTGGGTCCACCGCCACCATGACAACGGTGGCGGGGAGGGGCTAGAAGGGAGGAGCCCAGAGGCGGCAATGAGTTCTCCTGGGCCGCCCAAGGAAGAGGCGACACGCGTCAGGTTATGTGTTAGCACATTAACTTAGTGCTGACTATCTTAACAACCTATATATACTCAGTGTGGAGCCGGTGAGACATTAATAATATTTCTTTGAAATGGTCAAATGGACCAGCTCGCACACGCGCACACACAATAAAAATACAGACCAGTTGCAGTGCACCGCCGTCCTCCTCCTCAGTCCACCCGAGACAGTGCAGCCGCCTGTCAGGACCCGGAAGCCTGAACAGTCAGACTTCCTGTCACCACCGCCATCATCCATCCAATAATTGATTTCTCCATTCACATCAAGGCCCGTCGTTTTCCGCGGGCCAAAGCTAGCACCCCGATCCACTCAGCAGCACTAAACCAAACCATTAGCAGACGTAAGAGCTCAACCACCGCGCGCCTTTCGGCTGGCCAGCCCTCCTCCGGCGTCGCTGTCAGGCCCGGCCAGCGGAGGCCGCCCCGCCGTGGCGTCGCCACCGGCCACCGGCCACCGCCCACCGCCCACTTGCTCCCGCTTTCGGTTTTGGCTCGTTTCGAGCAGAAAATATACTATTGTTCCGTTGCCACCTTTTCCCCCTTCATCATTTGCTTCTCCCGCTGCTGCTGCTGCTGCTGCTGCTGCTGCTAGCCTTAAGCCTGCCACCCCCTTTTTGGCGTTCTGCTCCGACCATCTTACTTGCCGCAATCGATCGCAGATCGGGATCTCAAGAGGCGTGCTGATTCTTGGATCAGAGTTCAAGGCCAGGTTCTAGTTCTATCTGATTTTCTTTTGCACCTACTGTAACTCTCTAGCTCATGATCTGAGCTTAGACTGTTCCCCCTTCTTTTTATCAATTGCTGCTTCCTTGATTCTATGCGCATCCTAGTAATCGCTTGCGGATACGCTGCTTAATTTTATGGGGAATTTGGGGCGATAGGATATCACCCAGCTAGGAGGGGAAAGATGCCACTCCTATTAGAATCCATGATGCTGAATGTAACAGTTTTAGCTTTGTGCTCTGGTTTTCGTTGATGGAAGCTGAGCTTAGCTGCTTAGATTCGGACAAGTTTCAGCTTAATCTTAGGATTAGTTCTCCTGCCTAATTATTCCCATGCTTCTTCAAAATTTGTTTACCCTGAAAACACCATATTTATCGTTTGAATTTTGTTGCAGTTCATGTGTGATGGCTTTTATTACTCATATTCTCTTGGTCCTGTGGGTGTATCCGTCTATTGCCAATTATCGTCTATCCGGTCTATTGCCAATTATCGTCTATCCGTCTATTGCCAGTTAGCCATCATGTTTGATGCCGGACACTTCGTTTCTGTTATCTAAGTGTTTTTCCAACCTGGTATTCGGGCTTTCTGTCTTTTCTCCAGCTAAGCTTGGCTTTAGTTCACCAAACATACTGTATGTTGCAATGACATTCCCATCATTATTTTCTCCATCTTCTCAATGATAGGGCAAAGGTCTCAATCGTACTGAATTCTGATGTCTACTCTGTAGCTCCTACGGAAATTTGTTAATTTAATCATGGATCAGATTAATTTTAGCACTAAAGTGAACTTGTATTTTGCTGATTAACTTTCCTTTGATTTCTTGTAGCACTCCTACCTCAACAACTACCACCTTTGACTAATCTAAATAGCTTCGGAGCAACTGTTGTGAAGATTCGGTGTATACTGTTGGACCATGGGAACAAGGATGACAATCCTACGGCGTTTGCCAGTCGCACTGTCCTCGGCGTTGCTCGAGTGGATCTTGATGCTCCTGCTATTCATTGATGCAGTTTACTCCTTCCTGATCACCAGATTTGCCCGTCTGTGCAAGTTACCGGTCCCTTGTCCCTTCTGCTCAAGGCTAGATCATGTTCTGGGCAACGAGGAACCATGCTTCTACAGGGAATTGATCTGCAAAACTCACAAGTCAGAGATCTCATCTTTGGCCTTCTGCCGCCTCCACCAGAAACTTGCGGGCGCCGAAACTATGTGTGATGGATGCAGCAGCAGCTCACTTGCTCCAAAAGAGAAACCAAACAACAATGACAGCACAGTCGAGCCCATGGCTGATGTCGGTGTATTGAATAGTTCTGAAAGAGATGATGCTGTGTTGCATTGCCCTCTTACAAGAATTTGTTCATGCTGTTCACGGCATTTTAAACAGCGAAACATATCGTTGTTTCCTCAAAAGAGTGAAAAGCTCAAGCCTGCTGAACCTGCTAACTCACCAAAGATCTGTGCAGATTATCCTGTATCATGGCAAGTGGATGAGTCTTTGGAAACCAAAGACATTTACCACCAGGGTGATCATACATCACAAGAGAGATACAGTGCTCTACAGATGACATCTGACTCCGAGGCTGAGGTTCCTTGTGTTGATGATGACAGAGATTCTCTCCCGCATGGAGCCTATGATATCATAAAAGACTTACAGGCAGATGAAGTTGTTGAGATACCAGTTCTTCCACCCCCGGAGGTGGCCAAGCCACCTGAAATGAATGTTCAGAAAGAACAAAAATTGACTGACTCCGGTGATATATCGTCAGCATATCCTGTTCTGGATGATCATCTTGGCAGTTTGATCAGTGGGAGCCAATTAGAGGCAAAGGATGTCTCATCCATACGACAGGCATCACAGCATGACCATCCAGTTGTCATCGAAGAGTTATATCTGGAAGGTAAAATTCAATTTCCCAAACGGGGTAACTCCCACTTCCGCTTCTTTTGAGTTGACCGATCCTATAACAGCATGGATGATTGTGCAGATGCCACTGTTCCCCAAATTCCAGTTGCGTCAACTGGTGAATTACCTAAGATTGTTGCTGAAACTGAATCATGCCTGAGGACAAGTGGCAGCAGCATCAATCCTTATACATCTCAATTCACAATATTAGAACAACACTATGTTGTCTCAGGGGACAAAAATATAAAAGGTACGATATCCTGATACTAATCCATAACCAAATGAATGATATTTGTCTCTATTCGTCTAATAATAATACAAGGAACTATTGTTAGATGATCGAGAAGAAGCTCACAGGCCAGAAATTACTGTTATATCAAGTGGTGTGTTTCACCAGGGAATGACATTAGCAAATAATCCAGGTACAAGTCAACCAGTAGCCAAGGACTCTCACCATGTTGCTTCAGAAGATACACATCTGAAAGGTTTATTAGTTTTGACTCTTTCTCGCTGTAACATTCGCATATCTATCTTAACTGAGCCTCATGATTCTTCTCTGCTCTCTCTTCCAGATAATTTCATGGATATCCACGTTTCACAGGTTAATGCTGATTCACAAACTCTCGCTGAAGTTGAAGATAATCCTAAGGAAGATGAATCCATTGATGATACAAGAATAGATGAACTGATACCCCAAGATCCTTCAAATTCAGCTTTCAAAGATTTGATAACAAAAGGTTTGTTGATTTGCACCTTACATCCAGCACTGATTTAAAATGTGGTCCTTACATTTAACCATTTTGATTAGATTTTGCGGAAGAGGTTCATATTCCAACAGTTGCTGTTAGATCAAGTGGTGAAGTATCTCAGGGTCTTGATGCCATTGAGGAACATCCCCAAACAAGTGAAACCGTTGGTGAAAGGAGACCATCTCTTAGCACTCAGATTAGCATGAATGAAGCCTACAATCTAGCCATTGGTATGAAGAGCAGTTTCCCATCCCCAACCTTGACTGATGTGATTCTTGGAAAGGGATCTTCGTCTAGTGTAAATGGAGAATTAAGGCTACTGCTATCACAGCTTTCAGCTTCCAGGGGGCTTGAGGCAACTTGGTTTGACCCAGGCCCTAGCCCACGCACATATGGGCGTGGAGATGATTTGATAGTGCAGAACATAACAAAAAGAATTTCGATCGAGAGAAATGTTTCTGGTTTGGAATCGCTGGATGGAAGCATTGTCAGTGAGATGGAAGGTGAAAGCTCCATCGACCGGTTGAGGCGACAGATTGATCTAGACCGGAAATCCATACACCTCCTCTGCAAGGAGCTGGAAGAAGAGAGGAATGCTGCAGCGATTGCTGCAAGTCAAGCATTGGCTATGATCACCAGGCTGCAGGATGAGAAGGCTGCGATGCAGATGGAAGCTTCTCATTACCAGCGGATGATGGAAGAGCAAGCAGAGTATGATAATGAAGCGCTTGCGGAAGCTAACGAGCTGCTTGTTCAAAGAGAACAACAAGTAGAAGAATTGGAAGCTGAGCTTGGAAACTACAGTACACAGTTTGGAGGCAGCGGGCAAATGGAGAAACAAGACAATCAACTCCTGTTCGAAGAACAAAACACCACCGCGACTTTGCTTGAAGATGAAAGGGCATACATATCAGAATGTTTGAGGAAGCTGGAGAAGAAACTTCACTTGTACTCCAACAATAGTGCTACAGATTTGTCAAATTCAGATGCTATAGAGGATGTCCTTACCAACAAAATGCCTGTTTTAGACGACAACGACTCGCTAAGTTGTCAAAACAGCTCAACACATGAGCCTATTCTCTTGGCTAAGGAAGGTCGCTCTTCAAGAATGAACGGGGAAGTTGATCTATCCACATTTCAAGAGGAAATCTCAAACTTGCATAAAAGATTGAAGATGCTAGAAGGAGACCGCGACTTTCTTGAACACAGCATAAACTCGCTAAAGAATGGCAAAGAAGGTGCACAGTTCATAAGGGAAATTGCTTGCAACCTCAGAGAACTCCGAGCTGTTGCCATCAACAACAAATAGCATGCCCCAACTTGGATTCAACCTGTTCATGCAAAACATGTATGTGCAGCAGGTTCCCACGGTCCCACCCAACTTGTAAATTGTATATTTTTGTACCTCAAAAGGAACGAAATTGTTGTTAGACTGCCACATCTAGGAACTCTTGTTTGTAGCTCCTGAAGGAGATCTTACAAAAATAACTAGCAAGTATACAAGGCATGTATTTGTTTTATTTATGAGAGGAGTGGGTTTGTCTTGGATAAGATAGTAGCGAGTAACACAACATACAAAGTGGTTAATATTTTTTTGATAAACAAGTGATCAATACTTGTGAGTGAACAGGAAGTGTGTGGCTATTTACCTGGTTGAAAATTGTGACTTCTCATTTCCACAGTATCGGCAATTCTGCGTTCCTTCTCCAAGCTCCATTACCCTGGCGTCCAGTAATCCAGCACAGGTGCTGCAAAATCACATCAACTATCTTCCTTCATTGTTGACAGTTTCTGCCAATGACAAACCCTAAAGCACGTCCACTTTACAAGCGAAGTCTAAATTCCCACACAAATGGGCAATGGGGTAACCAGCCTTATACCACCCTGCACTCTTGATTTATTAGCTGCATTTCTATACACCAAACACGGCAAAAAGATAAGCAAAGATAGAAGCACTCAGCAGGTAATTAAGAGACTAACTGCAACACTTCACACTGTATCCTTTCTTTGCCCCTTTGAAATGAGAAAGTTACAATTGAAGGCCATGGCAAACCTTTGACCTGGAGCCATGGTCTATTACAACTTACAAACAGCAGCATTATGGATTGTGTACAAGCATCACCATTGCCCGTTGGCACGGCGATACAGGTATTCCTCGTTCACCCTCCCGCTCGTATAATTGGTGTAGTCCCCCGTCTGCTGTGAAAATCCATTTGAGTTAACTCCAGGATTCACAATTGGATTAGGATAGTTATATAGCCATGGCTGCGGTGAAATAGAGTCCACCCTTCCGTTGGAATAAGCATCCAATGTGGAAAACTGCCCTTCTCTCAGACTGTGTAGATCATTCAGCCTGTCATGGGCCCCTGGGTAACCCTCATCATAGTAATGCTCGGTCAAGTTCAATCGGCCAGAACTACTTAAAAAAGCCATGTCAGCCTCTGCTAAGTTTCCTCTTGGAGAAAATGGCAAGCCAAATGTATTGTATTCGTGGAAAGGAGGCTCTGCCATGCTCACATTGCTTTGTTCCTCCTCAAGTAAGTCATTGATGATGTCAAGATGTGGGAACTCTTCACCCACTGAACCCTGCAGCTGGTGTGAGACAAAATTTGCAGGCATCTCCCTCTGGAACTGCCTATGCTGAATTCCCCCAAATATGCCTTGTTCTTCTGTTCCACTGTTGCTTGCTTGCTGATATGAATTATCATTCCATATGCGCGCATCACCATTGGTCATCTGTTGATATGGAGTATCATCCCTCCACATGTGTTTGTTACCATCACTGTCACCTTTCCATGGGTGCCAGTTATCAAGAGTTCCTAATTTGCCATTCCCAGACATGAATCCTTGATTACCAGGTAACTGGCCATTCCTTCCAACAGGAGACAACATGACAGATGCCGTCGATGCATATGCTGATATTGGCTGTGAAAGTGCACTGCTTTGGCCTAGAGAAGTTACCTTATCAAGATTCGACAAGTTTGTATCAAGACTATCATTTCCAATGATGGCATTTCGGTAGGTCTGCGGTACATAACTTGGGACAGGAGGGGAGGCCTCGTTGCTGGCTCGTCTAGACACAGTAAACAAACGTGACTGCAATGGGGGCACTTGAACTGCAGGTGTAGGTGGTAAAGTTGAACTTGGTGCCTGGAACAGAGGAGCACTTGAAGGCCTTGATGCTGCAGGAGTTCGTTGAACAGAAGCGACAACAATCTTTTTAGGAACTGTAATTTTTCGAGCTTCTAAATTGGACACCAGAGGCAACTGCCGTGGTACTGCATTAAGTGGCACAACCTTATCAACCTGAGGCGCAGGTGATTTTGGCAGAACTGGAATAGCTTTAGCAACTTTTTCAACCTGTGGCGCAGGTGATTTCAGGGGGACTGAAGTAGCTTTAGTAACCCTGCCAGCCTGAGGTGCAGATGGTTTTGGGGGAGCTTGAATAGGAGCAACCCGTGCTGCAGGTGATTTGGAGGTAGCTGGAAAAGATTTCTTAACTAGCGACGAGCTTGATGTAAGCATGGCAGCTTTATCAACTGGCAGCGAACTTGAGGTGACTGGAGTAGCTCTACCAATTTTCAAATTCAAACTTGAAACATGTTCTTTGCACAAAGCTGGTTCGACCTTACTTGGTGTGGGAGCAATAGGTCCAGATTCTGTGCTTATTCTGGTATTTGCCGTTGCTGGGAGGGCTCCATTCGCACTATCAGTGGCTACAGGTTGAGACTTACTAGGTGGTGCACGCATACATGCATCAGGACTAGTTACCAATGGTTGTTGTGGGTTCTTCAGAACATTAGGGGTCTTTTCCAAAGAACTGGATGAGGATGATGAGAATGCTGCCTCAGCTGCTGCTTTCTTCTCCAAATGAGCCTTGAGTAGTTTCCTGCCCTCAATTTCCTTCTGAAACATGCATAAAAGGAAACAGATTCAACAACCTTTTGCGGTACAAAAACAGAGTAAACAAATAAGTGCACAGATAGTGGACGTATTACATCGGAAACAATGGTTAAATATGTTAGAATTTTACTATGAAACTATAGAAAAATATTAAACGAGATTCTGACTCAACAAGTGATTCAGAACAAAGTACTCCCTCAAGGACTGCAAAAATTATACGCCTTATATTTTAAAATGGATTACATTTTCCAGATGCAGAACTTCCATTAGATGTGAATAGTACAAAAAAGGATGGGACATAGTCATCAAAGATATGCATCGGGTAAACACGTAAAACGTGATGAGTTTAGCAGATCTGTGGCATCCTGACCCTCCATTCTTTCTAACTGGAGGCTAAAATTTGAAGTTAAACCCTCTCTCATATCAAGGCTCGAGTCCTGTTCTTCATTTTTAACTAGCTCAGTCAATCATTAGAACTGTTATTTCCTCCTGCAGCAGATTAATTATGTTTGAATGTTCGGTAAGATCTATTGTATTCAGGGTATTCAGTAGTTTGTTGAGTAAAAACAGTTACCTCCGTCAGGGTAATTATGTTTGGGTGTTCAACAAGCCTGGCCAAAACATGTCCGATATTTACTATCTACTCCCTCCGTTCCTAAATATAAGATGTTTTAGCTTTTACAAATGGAAAGTGGGACAGATGTATCTAGACATGTTTTAGTGTATGTGTACACTACTTTTAGTCCGAATCTAGACAATATGTGAATACCCTAAAACATCTTATATTATGGAACGGAGGGAGTAATAAATGGGAATCAGTGAGCTGTCATCCACGCCTTCTGATGCCCACATTGCTAAAAAACCTAATAAAAATCCAATTTTAAGTAACTAAAATGCAATTTAGCTCCCCAGAAACTAACTCAACCACCTCCTGAAAATCTCTCTAAAGATAATGGAACATGACAGGGAGCCCGAGCGCAGAGCAAGACCTTAGCCACGTATTAATTGACGCTAAAACGGATGTATCTAGACATATTTTAGTGCTAGATACATCCAGTTTAGTGTCAATTAATATGGGACGGAGGGAGTATATAATAGAAACATCAGTTCTGGTGTATGTTGCTGCAATTGAATTGTGTAACCACATCAGTTCTGGTGTATGTTGCGGCAATTGAATTGTGTAACAATTCAAACTCCGGCGCAATAGTTACAATCATAGCAAAACATGTTGCTAATAACATTGAACTCTATCAATTGCCTCCAGATAACAAAATTACAAGTTTATGGTGAGCCATCTGTTTCATCAAAACGGGATAATGATGGAATGATTAAGATGACCATTTGCACAACTAAAGTAAGGTCAGTGAATACTAAAAACCATATCAGAAAGAATGCACAATACTATATAAAAGAGTAACCTGACCTCATGTAAGCGTTGCCCAAGCTTCTGAAGCCTATCTTTTAAGGTGAGCAGGACAGTCTCCTGGTCAAGCTTTGGTGCCGGTCCACAGCCAGATGCATTGCGGTCTGAACCACTAGCAGTGCTTGAGGGAAGATCATCCTTATCTTTGGCAATGGCCATGCTACTTATGACCCTGCGGTGAGTTTTCCCTCTGTACAAAGATACAATTAAAGACGTTGCAGATGCCATGCCAAGATAAACAATAAAAAAAACTGAGATGAAGTGCTAACCAACCTGAGAGAAGGTATCCGACTTGAACTGTCTAGCAAGTTATCACTTTTCCCTTGCATAATGTCCATAGTAGCAGATCCCGATGAACATGACAATGACTTGTTCTCCAAAATACAGTTCTTCCCAGTAGGCACATTTTCTGTCTCAATGTCAACATCATTCATGGGCTGCAATTTTTTTTCACCTGCACCAGCTTGACATGCCTCAGCTGATCCGTCTAAATTGTCTGGCACGTCTGAAGCACCTTCTTCAGAGGTATCAACTTTCATGGCTACTTGTCCTGGCTGTTTAGAGTCCTCCATATCATGAATGGTGCTTTCATCTTTATCCTTTTCTTGAAAAGTTGAATCGGATTTTTCCTCTCTATCCTTGTCTTTAACCTTCCGATTGTTCTTCTTTTGTTTGGCCTGAGAATCATAATTCAAGATTAGGTAAGTGAAAGAAAGTCTGACTAACTGAAGAAGTGATGAGGCAACATGTCTGTCATAAATAAGAACACTAACACAGGAGCAAAAACTTAAAATGAAGTATCAAACTCAACCTAATATGGTACTATAAACGATGATCCTGACATGCGCCCCATCTAGTAATATGCACTTCACAGGGCCCATGACAGCTGACTAACATAAAAGATCTACTGCCCACTAGTTGGTAAAGAGCGTAGAAGGGATGGTGAGCATAACCAAAGCTGCCATACAGCAAGCCAACAAAATAGGTTACAGAAAAGCCATTCAATATATTCAAGTAGTTGGACATTCTTCCAGTTCAAACTTGTTCATGCAAACTAAAACTAAAGGAAAGCTGTCACCATCCCACCCTGCTACCAGCTACAGGCCATTCAATGCAAGGATTTCTTATGAACAAATTTCAATGCAAGCAATACAGAAGGGGGAGTGTGGTGAACCAAATTAAGAACGCGACCTGTTTTTTCTTTGCACGCTTCTCCTTTTCAGTGATAGTGCTGCGCTTCCCCTTCATCTCATTTTCATGGAGTCCAGCTTCTTCCTCTTCACGAATCAACTCTTCTTGCCTCTTCAAAGCAACAGCTTCTTGATAAGCGACCTCAATCCCACTTAACACAAAAATGAAATATAAGAAACAATGCATAGCATAAAAGATTATCTAGTACCTACCAAAGATAACAGTCTGTATCATTATATTTCTAAGAAGGATTGAAGTACAAGTCCAACTTAGATTTAATAGGTACATATTTCAATGTAAAGCAGGAAATCATTGAACCATTTCATGATTACTCAGCGATGATATGACTTGAAGGTATACAAGTTTATGCAAAACAGCAGGCAATCATTGAACAATTTCAAAGTTACTCAGCAACATAAAAATCTTAATGCAGGGATGACATGAATCAACGGTCAATCAGGGACTACTCAGAATATAGTACTAAAACTCGCTCATAAGAAGATAAAGCAGAGGCCACAAATGGTCAAGCAAATTAATGATATCTACCAAATCAGGCAGAGGTAACAAGATCAGAATAAATAAAGCTTTTACCTAAATATATGAGACAGAACAAATGTTTCAAGTATCTTCTGACCAAACTCAGTTAGGCGCTTTTCTTCATGCTCAATTGAAACTTTAACTTCCCCAGAACTACCATCCTAGAAAGATGATAACAATGAAAACTTAGCAGCACGATAATATACTGCAGAAAATAAATGTAATGCTTGCAACCATCTGACTCAATACAACTAACTAGCCCACTAATGAGCTTGTCCGTCTCAATGAACAATCTTGCTCTTGCTCCAACTGCCAAAAAGCCCAGAAAACTGAGTTTGCAATGCAGTAACAAATAAGAATATATTGGAGTAGTCTCTACACTTTACAAGTGACATGATGCAACTGTTTGGGGGCTTAATAATCTAACCAACTAATTGCACTTAGGTATTACCATTTACTAAACTGAATTGTGCCGAAATACCTAACTGGAATTTTTAAAATAAAGACTACTGACTGCAGCATGAGCTTATCTGGCTAGCTAAACCAGCTTACGGTATCAGATCAAATAGTATTGACATAACTCATTCAATGGTTATGTGGCCAAATTCAACCAAGAGCCTCCATCGCAAATGGCAGATTCAAGAAAAATAAACTCTGCATGGGAAATTCAGTAGGCAGAACACGACAACCAATTATGTAGAAACCATTAAATAGGATGCCAATGCGAAAATTAACAAGTTAAATAATTGTGGGGACTCGGAGACAAGAAAAGAAGCTCAACATGGACATAGCAGACAAATTTGGAGCTAAACTAAGTTAATTTGATATTATTACAGCCAATTAAAATAAATGCTAATGTATAGTAAGAGGACATCATAGTAGAATTCATTGTTGGGAGGGACAGGGGGATCCAAATATCCAATAGGCCAATATTACCAAAAAAAAAAACTGTATTAATAAATCATACACTAATACTACCTTAGTGCGGCTCTGGGGACATTTGCCATCCTTTGGAGACAGAGGCTGACAAGGCAAGGGTTCTAAAGCTGCCCTCTCAAGCAAAGCTAGGACATCACCAGGCAAACCAAACATGTCCATATCAACATGGACCATAGGCGCTGATAGCTCCTCTGAGTCTATTAATTTTCCTCTACCTTTCTTTCCCCTGCATTGGTGCTCAAGTGCCTTCAGCCCTGTATGCAGGGAGTCCATCACTAGTGTTGAAGTGACTTCTTTCTCTACAAAGAAATGCTTCACAATTATTTTCAATATGACGTCACTCTTCTCTCTGGACATGCGACGTCTTGTGCTTGGGTCAATTGCAAGCCAGAAAGCACGAAAACTGCAACACCAAGGAAGACATGCATTGTAATTAGAAGTGAAAATATTTAACTATCCATGGGATGACATCACATGACATTCAAAAATTATCTTACTAACCTGGACCATCTCAATTTGTCCTCAGTGAGCTTGGTAAGTTTAGTTCTGTGTTCTTCAACAAAACGACGGTAAATTTGCTCTATGTTTGTCATATAGACGCGGAGTAATTCTCGTCGATAAGGGCGGTCAAGGCAACGAAACGGGCGGTCCACTTTCTCCCTCCAATATTGAAAAAGACAGAGACAAAGAACAGTTACATAGTGTTTTGCGGTCGATTAATAAGCATTAGTACCGAGGAAAATAGAGGCAAGGACAGGAGTATGATTCTTAAATATATCCAAATACCCGAGCACAAAATAGGTAGTGTACATTGAACACACTAAAGACAGATAGCTAAATTAAACAGCATAGAACTGAATTGGATACACTAAAGACAGATAGCTAAACTAAGACAGTATAGAAGTGACCTGACTGCCTGAAGCCCTGAACATAAGAAGGAACTCTGGATATTTGCAATCAGAAACATTCCAAAGAAGGTTTCTACATGCATGAGTAATATGCAGCTACAGCTTGCAACAGGCAAAGGATAAAATTATGTACAATCACAAGGTAAAACTAAAAAATATTCTCAAGGAGAAAAAATACCAAAACTAAACTAAAGTGTGCAATGTGAACGATCAAAATAAAGACTTCCAGTACTACGGAAGCAATGGAGATAATTTTTAAACCATAGGGAGCCTGGGGGCATTAAAAATCTTCAAAATGCCAATCCTGAAATTCAGTACTATTCCCTCCGTTCTGAATTATAAGATGTTTTGCATATTTGAATATGGAATGACTACATGAGGACTGAAATGAGTGAATTTACACACTGAAACGCATCTAGATACATGTGATTCGAAAAAAAGCTAAAACATCTTATATTTTGGAATGGAGAGAGTACCTAATAACTTGAACTTGAGCTATGATTTCAAGAACATCATCAACAAGGAAACCATCTTGGATCTTTGACAACTCCATGAACTTCTTCCATCCCCAGTCATGCTCCTTCTTCCAGAATTTGTGCAAGGTGTCTGCAAAATTACTTAGTTAACCTCTAATTGGCTCTTTAGCTCAATGGAGAAAAACTTCCAAATTGATTTTTACCCGAATATTTAACTTTCTTAGGATCAAGATTGCCCACGGCTATGGTGAACTGCGCAAACTGGCTCCATCCTAAAAGTGTCAAGCACATGATTGAAGAATAAATTTGCGGGCACAATATTATTTAGGCAAAAACAGTAAGACACTAGCACCAAACCTGGAAGGAGTTTGTCATGATTAGCAACACATAGAAACAATGATAAGTGATTGGATACATCACATCCTTGAGGGTAAACTAGAATATACCTGGAACAAACAAAGATTGCAGATGGCCAAGGTATCAACAAATGATAATAATATAGCATGTCATGAGAGAAATAAGCTAGTTTACAACTTCGCATTGACTAACTGGCTAAATGATCTTGGAATTACAAAAAGAGCTAGAGTACAGAAGAAAAATACTGGAGACAAAATTGTCTACTAGTACTCTCCAAGCACCAACTTACATTTGGAGATACAGTGAACAAGACTTGTAAAATAACTGCACTGGGCAGAAGTAGGTTAGGACCAATGAGTACATTAATCAGTGGCATGCCTAATGACAGCAAAGATGCACTGCAACTCAAAGAAATTGAAACTATCTGAGACATAGGAAAGCTTTTTGACACTATGGAGATATTCAAGTTATAGACCTTATCTTCTTTGTACATCGGTAAATAAAAGATTTAAGCCCTCTGCTATGTATAGCTGGTTCTTTATAGATACTCGAAGCTTTCTTTTGAGGACTCGGTGAAAAAAGACAGCACTTGTACAATAAAGAAGAATCTAGCATCATGCTTCAATATAACAAAGACGTCTATACAACAATTAATTTGAATATATAGGAAAAGCACACATGCATTTACCACTAAAAACGAGGGAAATAGAGTTAACACCATTATGAAAGATTTGACAGCCTACATGCTCTCTTACTTGCAACACTGCCAAACAAAATAGAGAGAAAACATGAGCTCGAAAGCATAGTACACGAGCAATCATTTATGTTAAGACAGTCCAATTAGAAAAAGAATACTTGTCAATCCATAATAGCACACAGAAAATAATACTAAACCAGGCACATTTCAATCTTGGTTCGTCACCAGATCAAAGAAAGCGGAAAAGAGAAAGGTACCAACACCATTCATTGAGTTATTTATCGGGCGCCCTACCACTTAAAACCACCAGCTTCAAATGGTTCACTTTTCATTTCTCTCTTCTTCTCCTTTGAAAAGTTTTCAATTCGCCAAGTATATCGCCCAAATAAATTTGAAGGACCGGGCCCTAAGAGAACAACAGGTGAAGATAAGCTAACCGAAACGTAGCCACAATTACCACTGAACAAGACTCTTATCATAAATGTCGGTCAGGAAGAGGAAAAACACATATTATTTTGGAGAAGCTGCCTACAACAATTAAATGTCAAGGAGAAACACATATTATTTTGGAGAAGCTGACTACAACAATTAAATGTTAAGATCTGCACTGAAAAATGTGACCAGGTTTATTCCTTCAGTCAACCATAAACGAAGATACGAAATTTTAAAGACATGATTGATGTGTACCTTCCAATGCAAAACTATATTTGATCAAGACTACAAGGTTAAATAATCAGACTATACATTGGCAGATAATAACTTGGAATTAAGTTTACATGGTGAGCTACTGGGCACTAGCAATAACAAAATACTGTACAGTACATAGGGTGCAGATCTAAAAATATAAGGACTATCATATTTTTCATTTGGCTGCAATTGTGCAAGTACTCATGCAGTGCATATGATGAAGACCTATAAATATATTGATTACTGCATAATTACTTTTGGGTGCAACTGTGCAAGTACCCATGTGGTAGGAGTTAACAATTTCCAGACAAAAATTACGAATGCTCAGTCAATCACCATACCAAACCCACGTGGTTATGATTTTCTGCTGCTTCAAGGTGTAACAGTAATCTCCCTGTTCTAATGAAAGAGTGACCGATCAAGTGCGACTACCCAAGGATTAGAGAATCTGTGCATGTACTGTTGTACAAAGATCCTTAAGTTGGAGGTACATAAAACAACCTGGACGGCCAAGGACTCTCAGCACTCTCAAGTCCCAACCCAGGATTAAGCTGACTCACATATGAGGGTAATAAGCTAACCCACCAATACTAACCCTTCTGGGTTCTCGTCATCAACTGTTAACCCAGCTAAACAACCTAATTCGAGACAAAAAGCATTTCATACCGACTCTACTTGCTGCCAAATGCAAAAAATTGGGTTAAGCTAACCTAGTTATTTAACCCAGAGTAAAGCACAACTTTACAGGTAGAGTCAGTACAGGAACCCAAAAGTGCAATACTCAGCAGAAGAGCATTTTTATCCATTGAACTTATAGTAAGAAACAAATGATAGCGCTTAATTAAGAAAAGGTTATTTGCTTTTCTTTCCACTAAGGCTATCTAAATGTTAAACACTGGTGATATCAACTGAAGTTAGATTGAATTGGAACTAAGAAGGTCTAGTTGCGCACCAGGATCAACGTCTTCGCCATCGGTGTCCCAGAAGGGAGGGGACGTAGAAGGGCTCCCATTATCGACCTGGTCGCAGGACCGCCATTCAGACAGTGAATCACCGGACACACTGCGATCCTCATCCCCCAACTCGGTTGTGCTTCCAACAGAGTCATCAGTTAGCATGGCTCCTCCAGACCTCAACCAGTCGACAAAGAGGTCCAACCCCCGCCTGTCTTCAGCTGTGCAACAGAAACAATTAGAAGAATAAATTGATGCTGAACTCAACACGCATAATCCCTCGAAACGATAAATTCTAACGAAACGCGTACTAAACCCTCGAAGTTCCGTTTCAGGGGCACCCTCCACGGAAATTTCACTGACAGACAAACAGGTGGAAGCTAAGAACCGGTAGGGAAGACCTGACACGCACTCCCACCAGCCGACATAGGATCCATTCACAGCTCGTAACCCCCAATCACCGACCAAACAAGGCCAGAACCTAACCCTCAAACCCTAGCCCCCCGCAGTCCGCACGAGCACCCGCCGCAAGCATCGCAGCTGCGCGTAGGCAACAGGTGGTGGGGGCGGGGCGGCCGATCCAGTTGCCGCCGGGATAGCCTAGACCGTTACCTGCGACGGCAGCGGCAGCTGCAGCTGGCCGCGACGGCGAGACGAGAGAGGGAGCTGCGGCGGAGGTGGCGGCGGCGAGACGAAATGGGCAGACAGGAGTGGCGAGAACATTTGGATTGGGGAATTTATATCAGCGACTCCGACGAGAGATGAGGTGTGTGATGTGTAATGTGTCGGAATGTGTTTCGTTCTTCTCTCTCCTCGCAAAGAAGTCCGGTACAACTACATAACGATTTTCAAGAGAAAAACAAATGGCAGGTACACTTTTCTGAAACCCCGAGATGCGCACACCCGTGCGGCGGACCACGGACGGACGGATGGGGCATTTTTGGGGACCGAGAAGAAGTGCAGGTCAGAGAAAACCGGAGGGGCACTTTCAGATCAGGAAAACTTTGAGCAGAGTACAGATGCGTCGAGAAAAGGCATTCAAAACTTTAGATCAACAAGTTTAAGGAATTTCAAAAAACGATTTCATAGATGCGTGGGCTTGACGCTTATTGAATTTTCAGATCTCAATAGATTGTACCTTTTTCATCGGCGCGACGGGGGCGATGCTTGGTGGCATGAGTATCGCGGCACGAAGTTGACACCTCGTTGTGTTGGGTTACTCGGCGGCGGTACGCCTCAAGGGAATTCCAGAGTGACACCATCAAAGGCTTCGAAGACCGCCGGCCAAGGAGTCGTCTAGATGTCTCGAGTTATCAAGGTCGGGAACTCGATGGTAGATCTAGTTGTTCTATGATTTTAGGTTTTGGTGGGATTAGATCTAACGATGACGGCGGCGGGGCGGGACGAAGGGGGCAGGGCAAGCCGCGAAAGAGGAATATATTGGTGAAAACGAGTTGAGAAATGATTCTAGGTTTTAGTGGGGTAAGATCTAACGGTGGCGACGGGGCAGGACGAAGGGACAGGGCAAGCCGTGAAAGAGGAATATATTGGTGAGAATGAGTTGAGAAATGATTGTAGGTTTTGGGTGGGTAAGATCTAACGGTGGCGGCGGGGCAAGACGAAGGGGTCCAAGGCAAGCCGTGAAAGAGGAATATATTGGTGAGAACGAGTTGAGAAATGATTCTAGGTTTTAGTGGGGTAAGATCTAATGGTGGCGGCGGGGAAGGACGAAGTGGGCGGGGCAAGTCGAGAAAGAGTGATATATTGGTGAGAACGAGCTGAGAAATCATTGAAGACCTAAGGCCGACGGAGTGGAATAGATCGGAGGGAGAGAAAGTATGGACCAAGCGATAGTTCCAATAGACGTGGTATAAATAGGTTGCAACGTGATAGTTTATTTGGACACCATTTATTGATTAGCAAATCATGTAAGATATATTTTTATTGATTTACAAATATATATACTTCTTTAAATAGGACTACCATTATGTATCTTGAGAATTTAATGTCATAAACTAGTAACGGTAGGCTTGTGAAAACCGCGAAAGTTCAAGATATGCCATATCACACTATTGTTGTGTCTGCTCAAGATGAAGTCTTGTACAATTTGGAGAAACGGTACAACGAGATGCGGGACCGTGCCTTACTGCAAAGAAAAATAAGAAGTATATGTACCTTTTTACTTTTTTTTATATATGTGCAACACACATTCATGGTTAATACCTTCTTTGGCAAGGCAACTTCTCACTATAATACATGTCATTTTCATTACACTACATTAGCAATTTTCTACTCTCCTCAGATGCATGGTTTCATTATCATTGTCCATGTAACCACATTTTCTTTGCCCCCGTCTATGTTGTGTGGAGCTCATTTTCACTGCATGTTTTGATAGAACTCACAACATAAGTTTTGGGAGCGGATTTGTATAACTTGGCATCCTAGCCTAGCAGGTCAAGCATGGCGGACATCTTAGAACATACTTGGCGACCGTAGTTGTTGAGTATCTTCATGATTCATGGGCACGAGTGACCAGATGAAAAAAGTCTTAATGTGGCATGAGGTGGGAGTCAAGTTGTTCGAGGCCGAGTATGAACATGCTATGATCCGTAGAGCATTCAGAACTGAGAATAACTACAATATCACACACAAAGATCTCGTAAGTTCAATGAACATGACTCTTTTCATTCTTAGCCTTAGTGAGGCACGAGGTGGGAGTCAATTTGTTCGAGGCGCGGTATCAACATGCTATTGTATATAGATCATTCAGAACAGAGGATAACTACAAACTCACACCCAAAGATCTCGTATGTTCATTGAACAATTTTCTGATCCGCAAGTTTCTTTCTTTGTTCTTTGTGTGTTGAGTATTGTGGTCACATGATAGCAACCTTTAGTTGAGGTTTTCCCACTAGTACAGAACAGGCCATTTAAGACTCCCTCACCCAATCGCATACCATTTTGGCAAAAAGTTTACAAATTAATCATCGCATACCATTTTCGGGGCAGGACGGCGGCGTGTGGGGAAGGAGACAGGGAAACGACGAAAGAGTGAATGGATCGGGAAGAGAGAAATCATGGACTGAGCGATCGTCCTAATAGATGTGGTATAAATAGTATACAAAGGGATAGTTTATTTGAAAAACATTTATATATTAGCGAATCAAGTAAGATACATTTTATTGATTTACAAAAATATATAGTTTCTTAAATAGGACTGTCAATACATATCTTGAGAATTTAATATCATAAACTAGCAACAGCAGGCTTGTGAAACCGACAAAGTTCAAGATATGCTATATCACACTATTGTGTTTGTATATGCTCTAGATGAAGCATTGTACAATTGGTGAAACCCTACAAAGAGATGTGGGACTGTAGGGTTGCTATGGAGAAAATTAAGAATTGTGTACCTTTTCTTTTTAAACTTTTTTCTGATATATGTACCACATAAGTTTAATTTTTTTGACAAGGCAACTTCTCATCATAATACATGCCACTTTTACACCACCGGCACTAGCAATTTTCTTCTCTTCTTCTAGATGCATGGTTTCATTAACATTCCATGTAGCAACATTTTTTTGTCCCTATCTATGTTGTGTAGACCCCATTTTTCAGTACCTATCAACAGGCTATAGTCCGTAGAGCATTTAGAACCAAGGATAACTACAAGCTCACACGCAAAGATCAGATAAGTTCATTGAACACTTTTTATGCTCTAGAGTTGAACATTCACAGAGAACCAATCAGTTGAAACAAATCAGATGAAAAATTGAACTAGTCTCACCGAGAAGACATGTTTCAGCATACATCCTTCAGTAAAAGGCCACTCAACATGATCACATACCTTCATATTATGTCCAGCTTGACAACATGTTGATCTTTTTTGCCTTTGTTCTTTCTCTTCATCGAATGTGTTCACAAGAAATCCAGAATAGCATACTATTAATGTATTGTCCGGTTGTGATCCTACCAACTCTCTTTGGTTATGTGGTGACATCAAGAGGGTATTACCAGCGATTGTTGTACTGAAGCATGTAGGAATAGATTTTAAAATAATTGATATTAGCCTTTTTTGCGAAAAGTTCCACCGATCTATTGATAATCATCCATAGTAGTTTACAAAGATCCCAAAAAGTAATAAAATACAAATAGGTCCTTAGGCCACCTAGCGAGGACTAACACTGGTACGAGCCGAAGGCGTCGCCGTCCTCGCCCCTCTATCACCGGAGCCGGGCAAAGCTTGTCATAGTAGAGCTGGTTGTATTAGACAAATAGACAATCATCATGCTAAGGCCACAAAGGACCACCACACCAGAGCAACAACAACGAAAGGTGAGACTTGATCGGAAGGGCCAGACCTGAAACCACAGCAACGAACATGAAAACTGACAAGATCCCTAGAGATCCGTCGGGCACAAAAACTCCACGTGTGCTCCGCCGACGCTAGACGCACCACCGGAGCGAAGATAGGGCGAGGAAGACCTTATTCTGACTTCTAGATGTAGACACAGCCTCATCAACCCGAAGAAGACACTGAAAACAGACTAAACAAAGAACGGGAACCCACCCGCCGACGAGGGGTCGTGGTCCGCCACGCCTCCAAGGCCCCAAGGCCACCGGAGGCGGAGCGGACCACCGACAAAGGGGACGGAACCCTTGATGGATTTTAGGAGTCCCCTGGAGGCGGAGCGGACCGCTGGCATCATCGACAAAGGGGACAAAACCCTAGATGGGTTTTAGGAGTCTCCTGATCTCCTCTCTCCTGAACCCTAGAATTGTTATTAGCCCATTTTTTCTGTGGGGAAGAAAGATGATATTAAAGCCACGTTCTTACAGAAAGATCCAGAAAAAGCAAAAAAAATACAATGAGGTCCCTTTGGATCCCGACATTGCCGGCGACGAGGACGAGTCGATGGCGCACCGCTGCCGCTGCTCCTTTTGAAACCTTGGATGTTATTAGCCCATTTGATTTGTCGTAAACTCTAAATGACCCTATAAAAATGACAAAACATATAGTAGAAATACATTTTATGTGTGAAATCTGGTTGCGACAATTATACATCGGTTTGGTGCTTTGAGGTTGTAGTTGCGCAACAGGATTTGTGTTCGTTGTAGTTGCTTTCTTGAAGCCACCAACGGGCCTTCTTGACCCTCGAACACTCTTCTCCTTAACCTTGATACCTATTTGTGCATGATCTACTAAATTTAGGCTCATTTACATCTTAGAATATAAGCAGTAATAATATTGTTACTACTACTAAAATGCTTGGAGTGTTAATATTTAGAGCATTAATCGCCTGTGTTTGATAGACACACATCTATTGCATTGCGGGATGAGTCCTAAGCAATCGGTTTTGAAAACAAGAAAAAATATAGAATGATGGGTCGAGGGGGAGTTCCTACTTTTGGTGCTTCTCATCCATCAAAAACCGGAACTGATCTATTTGCATTGCGGGATGGGGACTAGACAATCGGTTTAGAAAGAAAAAAATGGAATGATGAGATGAATTCGTGAAGGATGCGAACAAGCGGAGAAGCCATCAAGGGACAGGATCCTTCCCTTCAAACTCCAGGCCTATGCTATCTTACGGTACAACCTGCAAGTAGAGGAAACTCAGGAGGAGGCGATCAGGAGGCAATCGGGACACGGCGGCGCGGTGACTCCGGTCGCCACCCCTCCCTCTCTCTGATTGCTCGAAGGACAACGGGGGCAGCAACGCGCGTTCCCCCCATGAGGCGAGCAAATAGGTTTTGGGCGCTCCTCTCGGAAGAGGACGCCGACGAGGATTCTGATGACGATGAGGGGATCACGTTTCCTACGACGATCCCGTCGCCATCGCTGGTTGAGGATGGAGAGAATCGGCGATGGAGACGCCTCACGACTTCACCTTCCAACATGCGACGTTCACCTCAGGTTGATTCTATATCACAATCTAACGGTGTTCCATGGATTGCTCCATGTAGATTAGATTTTTTGACCAGAGATTCACTGGATTCAGGGGATCATGGCCTCGGTATAGTTTTGACCCTAGCGAACACGATTTCTGGTTCAGAAATTGTCCGATCTCTCCGATTGCATCCATTCCCTGGGATTCCACCGGTTTTTGATCATATTGATCACGAATTTGGGGGGATTGCATTTGGTGCTTCTCGGTGGGAAAATATGGAGAGCTGCTTCAGAGTCGAACATGGTGTTGGGCCGAGCTTGGGCTACACTACTGCTCGTGCGGAGGATATGGGGCCCGAGATCTTGTCATTCTGGGAGACGGATTCCTGCGATGCGTATTCGCATCCATATGCACATTTGGACTCGGTATTCTCCATCCGTGGAGAATATTCGAATCACAGGTCTGAAAAATTAGGGTTAGACACCTCTCTGGATCCTGGGGGGCGTTCGGCCAATTCCGACGGCAGAGTTGTTCACCGAGATGGCCGGCAACCAGGGGCGCGAAGGGTGGCAAGGAAAGCAAGGCCGAGGTGGGCATGACAGATTCCAGCCCCTCGGAGGACGGCATGGGAAAGGATACCAGTACCAGAGAAAGGAATTTCTATCAACAAACACAAGCTTCGAGAGGGGAACAAACTTCAACAATGGGGGACAAGGTATTCCCTCCAACCAGACTCAGAATCTCAGCAATATCGGAAATTCTGGGGTCAGCTCGTCCTCTTCCCAACTTATTCTGGGTGGTAGAGGAAACAGAGAAGGAGGTACGGGTGGAAGTAGTGTTCATATGATTGGATCTATACCGATAGCAGTAAGCTCGCAGCAGCAACAGCCCCGACAGGGACAAATTTTCGCTGAAGAACTGGGTGTGTGAAATCAGAATCAATTGGGAGGACAGATAGTTCAACCTCATGGACAGAATACCATAGATATACAGAAGAATAATCAGCAGCATGTCTTCACACAATCTGGTGGTGCAAGTCAGGTGACTGCTAATACTCAGTTAAAGCAGGGGGGTTCGTTTCCGCAGCAACAATTCTTGGCAAGTGTTGACCAACATGGTAACATCATCCAAATGACGCCGCAATTTGCTATTGGAAATTATCTTACTGGTGAAGGTGATGGTACTCAATTGCCCCAGATGGGCCAATATGATGTGGTTCAACAAAACTCTCAGTCACAGAATGTACAATATGATCAAGTAAAGAAGGCTGATGGAATTAATCCTGGACAAAAGCAACAATGCGACAAGTGCAGGAACTATGGACACATGGCAAGGGAATGCAAAGTATTGGTTCACTGTATCATTTGTGGTAAAGATACTCATAAGACTAAAGATTGTGCCTGGCTAAAACAAATGAAACCAGTTGCCAAATATGTGGGATATTCAGCTAAGGGACTTGGCTGTCTATTGGTTCATAATGTGAAAGAGGTTTTCCAAGCTGAACATGTTAACCCCATGGCACAATTTGAGGTGAAATCTGGTGATCTCAATGAGACGCAATTAATTCAAGCATTCAGCTACATGTTTAGTTGGAACTGGCAGTGGAGGACCAAGACTTAAGGAAAAGGTGTATTTCTGATGAGATATCCAAGCAGTAATAAGTGTTTCAAGTTGGAGTCCTGAAAGTCAAGCAAAAGGGAAATTACACACAATTTGGGTGCAGGTGGGAGGGGTGCCAGATTGCATGCAACATTTCTTTGGTATGTGTGAAATAGGATATGCTTTGGGACCAGTTTTAGAGATTGATATGGACACAATTCATCTAGAAGAAATTAGAGTGAAGGTTGGAGTCAGAGATATAAACAAAGTACCTGACATTGCTGAATTTACCACCAAGGACTTATATTTTTATGACATATTCTTATCAGTAGAAAAAGTGGTGGAGCAGGGGTGGTACAATTGTAATTACAAGAGATGGAGGTCTGACACTTTACAAAAAGAGAAGGGGGATACAATTCAGCAAGAAGATCAACACAAAAAAGCCAAAACTGCAGATCCTGCAAGCAACAAAATTGCCTTGGGAAGTATGTCCTTAGCACAGTTTGAAGGCATGCAGAAGGAGAACAGTAAAGTTGCAGAAGTGGAAGCACTATTGATTAAAGACACTGAATCTGGGTCCCGAGAAGAAACATCTACACAAAAGAAAGATTCTGATGAAGTAATGAGAAAATTGAAACAAATGGAGGAGGAATTTGCTAGACAATCTGCTCAAATGGCAATTGAAGAGAAGAAGTGGCAGGCAGCTATGGAAGCAAAGAAGAAATTGGAACTAGAAGTAGCTGAACAAAGTAGACTACTGCAGGAGGCTTTGGGAAAGATAAATGTCAGAGTAGACATGGAAGGGAGATACAATTCACAGGAATACATGGCGGCAGGTGTGGACCTCGATGATGATAAGCTAGACGAGCAGGATGAACAAGTTGATTATACAAACAGTCAGGAATCTGTTGAATCCTTCAAAACAAGAATAGAGAAGTTTACTGGGAGATCGGCGAATGATAAGAATGCAGACAGAGACATAGAAGAGGTCCCAAGGAGATGTGACAGACTCAAGATGAAAGAAGATGTGAGAGTGGCGGACTTGGCAAAAGAAAGAGCTGCGGCCAAGAACAATTATGGTAATTCTGATGACCTTGATGTTTTCACTTGCTCAAATTTTACTTTGGCTACAATGGCTAGTGCTATAGGAATTGATTTAGGGTGCTCTTTGGAAATGATTGATACTAACATTGACATAATGAGAAATTTGGAACAAGCGCGTCAAGATATCATGAATCAAGTTATTGCAAATGATAAAATGGAAGAAATACCTAGCTCACCAGTTCATATTGATATTGGTGATGCTGACTTAGAAGATTTATGCTCCAATGGAGAAAATGATGCATTGGATATCCATGATTTAGGATATGCAGAGCTTAGACAAATTTTCTCCGCTAAGAAAAAATGGAAGAGCAGTCCCACAGCAATGAGCTGTGTGAAGATTGCTGGCTTCAAACCTAATAAAAAACAAAAGGGTAAATATTAATGATTGGATTTATCTGAAATATTAGAGGCGATGGGGATGATGGAAAAAAAGAATTATTAGGGAAACGATAATTGATAAAAAGGTGGATTTCCTTGGATTTCAGGAAACCATTAAGCAAAATTTCTCAAAAAATGAGCTACATACTTTATGTGGTGGCAGGAATTTTTTGTGGCAATGGGCTGCCGCTAGGGGGCGATCTGGTGGTATTTTGGTTGGAATAAACCAAGATACTTTGGATTATATAGAACATGAAATTGGTACTTATTTTGTTAGAATTCTTGTACATGACAAGAAAGCTGACTTCAAGTGGAACCTGGTTGTGGTATATGGCGATGCCCAGACCCATGGTAAAGCAACTTTTTTAGCTGAATTAGCAAGGGTGTGTCATGATAACTCACATCCTTGTCTAATTGGAGGCGATTTTAATATTACCAAAAACCAGAGGAAAAAATAAACCAGGCAACAATTTGCATTGGAGCTTTGTCTTCAACGTTATTATTGAAAATGCTGGTCTTAGGGATTTACCATTGAATGGCAGAGAATATACTTGGGGGAACAATCATGCATACCCCACTTTTGAGAGACTAGACAGGGTTTTAATTTGTCCTGACTGAGAAGATAAATACCCTTTGACAATTGTTTCCACCTTAGAAAGAGAACTCTCTGATCACACTCCTTTGATAATAGATACAAGGACTCCAAATAACCCCCCCCCCCCCCCCCCCCCATTTTCAGATTTGAAAATTCTTGGTTGAGAGGGAGGGGCTGAGTCAAATTGTTGAGAAGATTTGGAACAACCCTAATATTAAGGGGGCCAATATTGATAAGTGGCAAATTAAAAAATGCTTGCTTAGAAAGAATCTGAAAGGCTGGAGCAGAAATGTTGATGCCGAGTATAGGAAAATGAAATCTGTACTTCTGCAGAAGCTTGAGGAAATTGATAAATGGAGTGAAAAAAATGGTATTTCAGCTCCTACGCGCTAGGAACAGAAATTGTTGAGGGGACAATTGAATATCCTTTTAAAACAAGAGGAAATTAAGTGGAAACAGAGATGTAAGGAAAAAGAAATTATAGAAGGGGACTTGAATACTAGATATTTTCATGCTAAAGCCAATGGGAGGCGTATGAAAAATAGAATCATCTCTCTTGAGCAGGAAGAAGGCTTAATTGAAGGTGAAAATAATTTAAAAGAATACATAACCAATTATTATCAGAAATTGTTTGGCCATCCAGACATTTCCACTGTTAATATCAATGTTGGTAATGTTGCCGCAATTAGTGATCTGGATTCTGAACATCTTGTTCAACCCTTTTCCATGGAGGAGATTAAAGATGTAGTTTTCTCCATGGAACACAATAAAGCTCCCGGATCTGATGGTTTTAATGCTGAATTTTATCAATACTTCTGGGATCTTATTAAATGGGATCTAAAAGCTATGCTTGATGATTTCCATGCGGGTAGGCTTGATTTAGCCAGACTTAACTACGGCATTATAACACTTGTGCCGAAATGCAAAGAGGCCAAACAAATTCAAAAATTCCGACCCATCTGTTTGTTAAATGTAAGTTTCAAAATCTTTACCAAAATTTTGATGAAAAGGTTGGAAAAAACTGTCGAGAATGTAATTTCACCTGTTCAGACAACTTTTATCAAGGGGAGATATATCATGGAAGGTGTGGTGGTTTTGCATGAAGCACATAATAGCATCCACCACACAAAACAAGACGCTATGCTTTTCAAAGTTGACTTTGAAAAAGCGTATGATAAGATTAAATGGCCTTTTGTATGTAAAATGCTAAAATCAAAAGGATACCCAGACAAGTGGATTGATTGGGTGATGGGATCCATGAGAAATGGGCATGTGGCTGTCAGGGTCAACGACGCCATTGGAAAATATTTTATTACACACAAGGGTTTAAGACAAGGAGATTCCATGTCATCCCTTTTATTTGATCTAGCTGTAGATGCTCTGGCTATTGTCCTAGAAAATGCTAAAAGAAATGGTTTAATAAAAGGGGTGTTAATTGAATAAAGTAATGGGGGGTATAAATATGTTGCAATACGTAGATGATACTATTTTCTTATTGCCAGATGATATTGCGAGTGCAAAAAATTTAAAATTCATCCTTTGTGCCTCCGAGGAAATGTATGGATTGAAAATTAATTTCCATAAGAGCGAATTGTTCTTATTTGGAGATGCTGTAATAAAAGCGAACAATATAAAATGATCTTTACCTGTCCTAATGGTTCTCTCCCCATGAAATACCTGGGCATCCCGGTTAATAAAATCAGGATCAGAAACAAAGATTGGAATGGGGTTGAGACCAAGATAGCTAAAAAATGTGATGGTTGGCAAGGGAGACTTTTAAATATAGCAGGTAGGACTACTTTGGTCCAAACCTGTCTAACTAACATGCCTTTATACATGATGTCCTTTTATAGGATTCCTGTAGGAGTTAGAAAAAGAATAGACTATCACAGGGCTAGACTTGTATGGCAAGAAGATAAAAATAAGAAGAAATATCATTTGGTGAGATGGGATGTGGTGTGTCAACCAAAGGAACAAGGAGGGCTGGGGATAATAAACATTGATATTATGAACCAGGCCCTCCTAGCTAAATGGTTGTGGAAGATTGAGAATGAATCTAGTCTCTAGCATACTGTTATCTGAAATAAATATGTTAAAAACCAAACCTTTTGAATTATCATGGAAGCACCACGGACAACCAGTTTGGGATATTCTACAAATACAATCATACCTTCATGCTGATTTAATTTCCATATAAATTTTGGAATCCTCATTTATGTGCAGTTCGTGCATCCGTTACCTAATTACTATTTGTCGCTTAACTTTTATTTTTCCTCCTGATTACAGAAAATGGATCACAACATCGAAACAACTACTGTTGAGGATTTTGATAACCAGCCTTTAAAAAAAGCAAAATATTCTGAATCAAGTGTTTTGGATGATTCATTGCCATCACCTACCATCTCAGCATCATCCCTGGTTTCTGAATGTTCTGAGTCGATTGGTTCAGAATTACATGATCAGATTAATTGTGATCCATTGGCATCACCTCTATCACCAACCATGTCGACGCTACCTCCAACTTCTGAATCGAATAATGAAGAAGATGTTGATAAGCAAACAGTTCCACTGGATGATGATAGGCAAATTGATGAACCTAAACTTATAATAAATGATGTAACATATGACTACCTCCCACAAGGTACAATATTCACTTATTATTTTTACTTTTGTACCTATGCTTTTCGTTATTAAATGCATTATTATTTATTCAACATAAGCTTGCTTTATTTTTTTAACTTTTTTACAGATTATACATTAACCGACCAGGATGAATGTGCCCATTTTGTTATAGAAGACTCTTTAGAAGAAGAAATATTGGTGCAGATAGATAACATATGGGTGAAACAACGTTATTTGGCGTGCCTTCTAGATAAAAACAAATGGCTAGAGGATGAAGTAAGTAACCCTTACTAATAATGAAATAGTTTCTGATTATTAATACCCATTACTAATGTATTTGTTCAATCTTTATAGGTAATCAGCGCATATATATGTTGTATGAGGGACCAACTATGTGTGCAAAATCAGGATGGTGCTAATGTATATTTTGAGAATCCCTTTGTTACCAGCCTGTTAAAACGGGATGGTGAAATTGGAATAGATGGACCTACCGGTTGATGCATGTAAAATGCATACATGAACTTTGCATTATAATACTTATATTCCATTCATATTTGCATCATATAAGGGGTATATTACTGTTATTTAATAATTTTTGGTAATTAATAATGATTTCCCCTTTTTATGGAATTAATCCTGCGCAGGCGCAAAACCCCTATTTCTTTCCTTATTTATTTCAGGGCCTTAACGACATCATAATGAGCTGCAAATTTACGGGGAACATTATTTTGGAAGGAGGAAGACCTAGGAGCGAAGGAAGCAAGCAAACGGAGGCCGGAGGGGCGAAAGAGGGTGCCCCACGCGGCCAGGTACAGGGGCCGCGTGGGCCCACCTCTTTTGGCCCTCGTGGCCCCGTTTGCGACGATCCTTCTTCCTGAAGCTATCTCGTGACCTAAAAACGCCCATTTAAAGAGCCCCCCGACGTTTTTCGGAGGGAGAGCCGCCACACGAGAGAAACAAGAAACAGAGACCAGGAGGCTGCAGATTGGAGGGGGAAACTCCGGCGGAGCGCTGCCGGAGAGGTCTCCTTCTTCTCCATCGGCATCTCCACCGTCTCCATGATGAAGAGGGAGTAGTCCACCTCTGGACTATGGGTTTGTGGCAGTAGCATATGTATCTCTCTCTCTCTCTCTTGAGCTTCACTAATTAGCACCGTATGAGCTGCTGAACATGATTACGGTCATCGTTGTATTACCTTTGTGGTGGATCTTTTTATGAGTTAATATATGTTGAGATTGCAATGTTTATTTCAGTTATGAAAGTAGATGCATATTATGTACCCCGTTCTTGTATCCTTGTTTTGATCAAGCATGTTTATGAGAGCGTGTGAGGGGGAACGTGTGCATTAGTTGGAGTAACGGGGGTGGTGATGTGATAAGCTGACAACTTAATATCGCGATCCATTGGGTGTTTACCTTACTTTGTTGCCTCACTAGGGATAAACCAAAATACCATGTGTGCAAGGTATGAGGAGAGACAAGCCTCTACCTATGACTAGATCCAGCATGTTCTTATTTTCACTTCATGTCATTAATCTTAAGGCTATACTCTGAGTCATCTTAATTACTGGGGTGTTATGATTTAGTTCGCATCTTGGTGGAGTATAAGTGAGACTAATAATCAAAAGGTCTCTATGTTAGGACGTGATGCCCATATAATTAGTAACATGTCATTAAACTTGTTTGCAATCTCATATGTTAATCCTATGTCTACTTATTTGCCACACTATATTAAAGAGAGAGTGCATGTGTGAAACCATGAACCCCGGTCTATTTTTAATCATAAGAAACAACTTTCCAACCACTTTTAAGCATTTTCTACATTCAGCCATTTTAAAATCAGAAAATACAAAAACACTTTTATTCATTGCATACACATATAAAAACCCCAAAAATATCATCCATCATCATTACTATCATCCTTGCATTACTACTTACCACCATTGCATATTTATTTCCTGTATTGCATTCATTATTATCTTAATATCATTCTCACACCTTGTGCTTGACACCACTTTGTGACGTTGAGGGCACAAAGCAATCTACTTTGTTTGCAGGAAATCTAGAGAAGGACAAGGAGATAAAACCCACACTACTGATTCCCCGAGAGTTCGATATTAAACCCTCGAGTCACCCTCGTGGGAAAAAAACTTCCACTTCTACATACTCTGCACTTGGAGGCTCAACCCATCCCATATATTATTTTCCTTTTAGGGTATCAAGAGTGCTTGTTGGCGTAGTTGAGGGAGAACCACTCTCATCAATTCCGTCCTCACGTGTTCTTTCTGGCGCCGTTGCCGGGGAATCATAGATGGAAGGTTTTATCCAAGGATATCACAACAAAGTCAACTTCATCACCAACTTGTGCTAACACCTAAGCTTGGGGAGGTTGCACCTATGTGAGCATCATCTTGTCCATCTTTACCTTCAAGCATTTTATTTTGTTTTGTTATTGTCTTGCATATCATTTTTAGATTTCGGTTTGCATATTTTATTTTCAGTTTTGCATTTTGTTTTGCATTAGTTTAATTCAGTTTGCATTATTTAGTGTCATTTTATTTTCAGTTTTGCATAAAAAAATAAAAACACATAAAAACTTGCTAAAATGGGTGATAGGACTAAGTTGTGTGACTACACAAATACTCAAAATGATCAATTTATTGCTAAACCTATTACCACACCTGAGATACAAGCTGATAGCTATGAAGTAAGTCCTAGTTTGTTGAACTTGATAACTAGGGAGCAATTTGGTGGTAGTGCTGTGGAGGATGCCTCTATGCATCTTCATGATTTTGTTGAAATTTGTGACATGCAAAAATTTAAGAATGTTGAAAGTGATGTTCTAAAACTAAAATTATTTCCTTTCCCACTTAGAGGAAAATCTAAGGAGTGGCTGCATTCATTACCTACTGATAGCATTAAAACTTGGAATGATCTGAAAGAAGCTTTCATTAAGAAATATTATCCTCCTGTTAAAATTTTGCAAAATAGAAACAATATTCTATCTTTTAGGCAAAATGAAAATGAACATGTTGCTATGGCTTGGGATAGGATAAAACTTATGCTTAGAACTTACCCATCACATGGAGTTAATGAATGGACCATACTACACTCTTTTTATAATGGTCTGAATTACATGTCTAGAAATATACTTGATTCTGCTGCTGGAGGTGCTTTTATGGGAAAACTATAGTAGAGGCTAAGAATATATTGGAAAGCATTTTGCAAAACTATAGTCAATGGCATACTGATAGAGCACCTAGTTCATCTAAGAAAGTAAACTCCATAGAAGAAACTCATGATTTGTCATCTAAGATGGATACTATTCTTGCTTTGCTTAATAAACCTAGTGTTGAAAATATTTCTTTGCAAGAACTAGTTGGTAATAATTCTGAAAATATTGATGTCAACTTAATTAGGAATTATGGAAACAATGGGTATGGTAACAACAATTATAATTCTTATAATAAACCTCCATATGTTCCCAACAATCGGCCTTTTGTTCCATATCCTAATGCTAATGATAAATGGAAGCCTGTGTCATCAAGTAATGATAATTTTGAGGCTAATAAAATTCTTATGGAACAAGTTGCTAGTCATAATACCATGATACAAGAGTTGAATAAGTCTGTTGCTTCTATTAGTTCTGATATTAAAAACTTACAACTCCAAGCTGCAGGACTAGACAAAGCCCTTTCAAAACTTGCTGATAATCAAGCCACTTTATTGAGTATGTCTGCTGGAAAACCACAAGCACCACCTGTGGTTGGATTGAATTCTATTAATATTGCTGAAAATGTTCCTCTTACTTTGGAGGAAACTCTGAATGAATTGCTAAATTATCCTGAATATCTGTTGCCTTTTATGTCTCATCTTATGGCTTTAAAAGAAGAAGTTAGTAAAACTGAACATGATGAAAGAAAAGTTGAAAAAGTTAAGATGCTTAGTGAAGTTAATGATCCTTTGCTTGATTTAGAGAATTTTACCTTGCATGAATTAATATCTATCTTACAAAATTTGCAAGTGATCCTTCTATTGATGTTAACCAATCTGGTTTTGGTTCCTATATTGCTAATCATGTCTTGAAAGAAAAAATTGCTAGATACAATCAAGAAGCTATGATACCACCTAAGCTTGGGGATATATGGATCCCCAAGGTGCTAGTAACTATTGGAAAAGAGACACACCATGCCATACTTGATCTAGAATCTAGTGTCTCTATTTTATCTAAAGAATTATATGAAGTACTTGAATTAAAGAATCTTGAAAAATGCTTTGTTGAACTTGCACTTGCTAATAATACCATTAAACATGCTTTAGGAAAAGTAAGTGATGTTATGGTAGAGTTACATATGAATTTTGTACCTGTGGATTTTCTAATCATGGATATGGAGAATAAAACCTCTAGTCCTATTATTCTTGTAAGACCTTTTCTTCGTACCACAGGGGCTATTATTGATTCAAAGGAAGGGAATGAGTTTACACATAAGAAATGCATGGAACACTTCCCAAGGAAGAAGGGCACAACTTTTAAGCTCCCTCATGAGCTTCATCTTCGGTAAACAACAAGTAAGTAAGCCTAGCTATATGGCTATAAAAAAAACGCTTTACGGGAGGCAACCTGGTTGTTTTTATTTGGATTTTCTTTGTGTCCTCTTGCTGTAACAAGTGATTGTTTTCTTAGCTTAGTTTCTGGAATTTTTAATAAAGTGCCAAGTTTTACCTATTTTGGTTTGAAAAAGTTGCTACTTCTATTCGGAGATTTTATTTCTGCACGAAGTCTGTGCACGGTTTGATTTTTCGTTGCTATTATGTAACTCAGATTGAGCTGATATTTTAACTGTAACTGCAACTTTTCATCCTATGTATGACTGAAGTTTTTCATAATTTTTAGATGAGTTTAAGTAGAACAGAAAAATATGTTTTTCTGCTGCTGTTTTTCTGGACAGATTCTGTCCCATATTGTTTTATGCATAGTTTGAACTTTTGAGTTGAATATTTTTGATACAATTGAGTTTATGAGTAGGCATACAACATTATACACTCTCTGATCATTCATATAAATTTTAGTCCATGGATTATATGCAGCAAGAAGCCTATTTGTTTATCTCTACTAATATCACCCCACAGAAAAGAAATGGGAGAAACAGTGTTTTGAAGTTTTTTCACAGGGATTGGAGGAGATGCACCATGAGTTATCCAAGGATGGTGAAAACCATAAGCTTGGGGATGTGGAGAACATCCCCACTGAACCAACATACTCTCGGTTTGCACACGTCTAACTTCTGTTTTTCATTTGAAACACTTTATCGCATAAACTTGGAGCGTCTTTTTGTTTGTTTTTGCTTTGATTTTTATTTATTTTTTAGACCACCACACTATCATTTATATATGAGAAAGCTACTGGAAATATGGGTTGAAATATCTTGCATGCTTTTGTTGTATTGGGAAAAGGGATGTCTAAGTTGATTTTTAATGACACATATAGTTGCATGATTCATGAGCTTCTTTATGAGTAATAATTTGCAAATGCTTTATCATGAGCTATCTTTTATTCATGTTTTGATGCTGTATGTTATTTCAACTTTTTTGACATGAATTAGTTAGTTCTATGGACACTCATGCATGCATCTAGATGGTCATATTTCTCCCTTTTGCTAGCCCAAAAATTCCAACAAGTAAAAACTTGTTTCCAGCACCCTCAACCCAAGTTTTTCCAGTGAGTCCACCATATCTACCTATTAGCTTTATGCTATTCCAAGTATGTTTACCATGTTATTTGTGTTATCTATACCTCTAAATGAAAATGATTATGTTATTTATTGTAATGGGAAAAGTTGGTTAAAAAGCTCTCGCGAACTTGATGCACACTTTATTTTTATTGCATTTAATAAACATGAACCGTTGTGATTAATATTATGATGATAGTGGCTTGATAAATGTTTAAGGTTGGGAGTTAGCCCATATGTGCTGTCACATGCAAAGCTTTCAACATGTTCCATCATTTATTTAGTTGATATCATGTACTTTTGTTTATGGATGTCTATCATGGTGAAATAATGTGGAAATAGAGTAAGTTTAAATGAGTTTGTATAAATGGTTAGAGAGAAACCTGGGCCGCTAATCTAAGCCATGCATCATTCATGGTGGAAATTTACTTACATGCTATTTTGAACTTTCTGTGATACACCCTACAATAAAAAGCTATATCAAGTGGTAAATAAAAAGGGTGTTGAGGTTGTTCATTATGTTTGTTTGTCTTCTTGTTTTGATGTGGGCTTGATCCATATCATGGGACAAGAGGTACCCCAGTTGAGGCTCTTGATAGTACCATTATTACTTACAATGATAGATAACTTAAACTTGCTTTGTTTCCCAAGATGAGTAATCATGGTGTAGGTACTTGTATTCAAGGGGCATGAGACATCTAACCTTTACTTTATCAAGGCCACTACTCATATTTGCTTTCACATTTAACTTTAATCATTCAAGATGCTATGATAGGGGAATGAGAGCTTGACACCAAGTATTACCATTGCAATCAATAACTCAAGTAGAATAGTTTGGAGGATAGATGAAACTTATGCATGTTTTACCTCTACTCATTTATATATCCTTTCCAAAGTGTTCACCTTTTACTTTCAGATTTTCATCTTCACTCTATGACCAATGTAGGATGTTCTTACTTATCATATTGCATACTTGTGGTCCATATTACTATCTTTTATGTTACACTTTGTGAACTATCATTGAACATCCTTGCATTGAATACTTGGTATCACTTTATAAACTGTTTGCATATTGCTATTTCTTTGAATTAATGAATCATTTGACTTTATGTAGCAGTAGCAATCATATCTTATATCCATGTTGTTATTATATTGCAAAGTTGATGTTAGTTTTATCACTTTCATACTCGAGGACGAGCATGAGTTAAGCTTGGGGATGTTGATGCATGTAAAATGCATACATGAACTTTGCACTATAATACTTGTATTCCATTGATATTTAAATCATATAAGGGGTATATTACTGTTATTTAATGATTTTTGGTAATTAATAATGATTTCCCCTTTTTATGGAATTAATCCTGCGCGGGCAGAAAACCACTATTTCTTTCCTTATTTATTTCAGGGCCTTAACGATGTCATAATGAGCTGCAAATTTACGGGGATCATTATTTTGGAAAGAGGAAGACCTAGGAGCGAAGGAAGCAAGCAAACGGAGGCCGGAGGGGCGAAAGAGGGTGCCCCACGTGGCCAGGTACAGGGGCCGTGTGGGCCCACCTCTTTTGGCCCTCGTGGCCCCGTTTGCGACGATCCTTCTTCCTGAAGCTTCCTCGTGACCTAAAAAGCCTATTTAAAGAGCCCCCCCGACGTTTTTCGGAGGGGGAGCCGCCACACGAGAGAAACAAGAAACAGAGACCAGGAGGCTGCAGATTGGAGGGGGGAAACTCCGGCGGAGCGCTGCCGGAGAGGTCTCCTTCTTCTCCATCGACATATCCACCGTCTCCATGATGAAGAGGGAGTAGTCCACCTCTGGACTATGGGTTTGTGGCAGTAGCATATGTATCTCTCTCTTTCTTGAGCTTCACTAATTAGCACCGTATGAGCTGCTGAACATGATTACGGTCATCGTTGTATTACCTTTGTGGTGGATCTTTTAATGAGTTAATATATGTTGAGATTGCAATGTTTATTTCAGTTATGAAAGTAGATGCATATTATGTACCCCGTTCTTGTATCCTTGTTTTGATCAAGCATGTTTATGAGAGCGTGTGAGGGGGAACGTGTGCATTAGTTGGAGTAACGGGGGTGGTGATGTGATAAGCTGACAACTTAATATCGCGATCCATTGGGTGTTTACCTTACTTTGTTGCCTCACTGATGACGGGATTGATGAGAGTGTTCTTCTCCCTCAACAACACCAACAAGTACTCTTGATACCCTGAAAGGAAGATAATATATTAGGGATAGGTTGAGCCTCCAAGTGCAGAGTATGTAGAAGTGGTAGTTTTTCCCCAAGAAGGTGACTCGAGGGTTTAATATCGAACTCTCGGGGAATTAGTAGTGTGGGTTTTATCTTCTTGTCCTTCTCTAGATTTCCTGCAAACAAAATAGATTGCTTTGTGCCCTCAACCTCACCAAGTGGTTGTCAAGCACAAGGTGTGAGAATGATATTAAGATGATAATGAATGCAAAACAGTAAATAAATATGCAATGGTGGTAAATAAGTATGCAAGGATGATAGTAATAACGATGGATGTTATTTTTTTGGGTTTTTATATGTGAATGCAAGAAGTAAAAGTGTTTTTTGTATTTTCTGATTTTAAAATGTCTGAATGTAAAAGATGCTTAAAAGTGGTTGGAAAAGTGTTTCTTATGATTAAAAATGGACCGGGGTTCATGGTTTCACACATGCACTCTCTCTTTAATATAGTGTGGCAAATGAGTAGACATAGATTTAACATATGAGATTGCAAACAAGGTTAATGACATGTTACTAATTATATGGGCATCACGTCCTAGCATAGAGACCTTTTGATTATTAGTCGCACTTATACTCCACCAAGATGTGAACTAAATCATGCACCTTAGTAATTAAGATAACATCAGAGTATAGCTTTAAGATTAATGACATGAAGTGAAAATAAACACATGATGGATCTAGTCTTAGGTAGAGGCATGTCACTCCTCCTACCCTACAACATGGTATTTTGGTTTATCCATAGTGAGGTAACAAAGTAAGTAAACACCCAATGGATCATGATATTAAGTTGTCAGCTTATCACTTCACCACCCCTGTTACTCCAACTAATGCACACGTTCCCCCACACACGCTCTCATAAACATGCTTGATCATAACAAGGATACAAGAACGGGGTACATAATATGCATCTACTTTCATAACTGAAATATAACATTGCAATCTCAACATATATTAACTCATAGAAAGATCCACCACAATGGTAATACAACGGTGACCGTAATCATGTTCAGCAACTCATACGGTGCTAATTAGTGAAGCTCAAGAGAGAGAGAGATACATATGCTACTACCACAAACCCATAGTCCAGAGGTGGACTACTCCCTCTTCATCATGGAGACGGTGGAGATGTCGATGGAGAAGAAGGAGACCTCTCCGGCAGGGCTCCGCCGGAGTTTTCCCCCTCCAATCTGCAGCCTCCTGGTCTCTATTTCTTGTTTCTCTCGTGTGGCGGCTCTCCCTTCGGAGAACGTCGGGGGGCTCTTTATATAGGCGTTTTTAGGTCACGAGGAAGCTTCTGGGCGAAGGATCGACGCAAACGGGGCCACGAGGGCCAATTGGGATAGGCCCACGCGGCTACAGTACCTGGCTGCGTGGGACCCACCCTTTTGGTCCTCCGGCCTCCGTTCGTTGACTTCTTTTGCTCCTAAATCTTCTCCTTCCAAAATAATGACCCCCGTAAATTTATAGCTCATTATGACGTCGTTAAGGTCCTGAAACAAATAAGGAAAGAAATAGGGGTTTTCTGCTTGCGCAAGATTAATTCCATAAAAATGGGATATCATCATAAATTACCAAAAATCATTAAATAACAGTAATATACCCCTTATATGATGCAAATATGATCGGAATATGACTATTATAGTGCAAAGTTCATGTATGCATTTTAGATGCATCACTCACTAGGGATAAACCAAAATACCATGTTGCAAGGTATGAGGAGTGACAAGCCTCTACCTATGACTAGATCCAGCATGTTCTTATTTTCACTTCATGTCATTAATCTTAAGGCTATACTCTGAGTCATCTTAATTACTAAGGTGTTATGATTTAGTTCGCATCTTGGTGGAGTATAAGTGAGACTAATAATCAAAAGGTCTCTATGTTAGGACGTGATGCCCATATAATTAGTAACATGTCATTAAACTTGTTTGCAATTTCATATATTAATTCTATGTCTACTTATTTACCACACAATATTAAAGAGAGAGTGCATGTGTGAAATCATGAACCCCGGTTCATTTTTAATCATAAGAAACAACTTTCCAACCACTTTTAAGCATTTTCTACATTCAGCCATTTTAAAATCAGAAAATACAAAAATACTTTTATTCATTGCATACACATATAAAAACCTCAAAAATATCATCCATCATCATTACTATCATCCTTGTATTACTACTTACCACCATTGCATATTTATTTACTATTTTGCATTCATTATTATCTTAATATCATTCTCACACCTTGTGCTTGACAACCACTTGGTGAGGTTGAGGGCACAAAGCAATCTACTTTGTTTGCACGAAATCTAGAGAAGGAAAAGGAGATAAAATCCTCACTACTGATTCCCAGAGAGTTCGATATTAAACCCTCGAGTCACCCTCGTGGGGAAAAAACTTCCACTTCTACATACTCTGCACTTGGAGGCTCAACCTATCCCATATATTATTTTCCTTTCAGGGTATCAAGAGTGCTTGTTGGCGTAGTTGAGGGAGAAACACTCTCATCAATTCCGTCATCACCGGTATGACAAATGTTGTAAAAAATATCTCAAATATGACATGGTAATATCTATATCTATAATTAACAAGTTTTAGGTTTAGTAGATTTTTAATTTGCAAATTTACATGTTTACAAGTAATTCATTTTTTATTGCAGATTCATCTTCCAATAAATATCAAGGACTCACATTGGTATTTAGCTTGCATCAATGTTAAAAAGTATGAGATACAAGTACTAGACTCATTTGACAAGTACTAGATCAGTTTAATTCAGTAGCAATGAAGGTAAGCAACAATAACAATAATGTAGCAAAGCAAGGGTAGGATTCTTCTCACAAATGACCTTAGTAATAGTAATGAAGGTACAACTTTGTATTTGATCGGAACGAAGTGCAACCAATTGAAGTTAACATGCAGTAGTGTATTCTATTTTTTATAACATGTAGTAGAGTATGTATAGTAAAGTATACTTTTTTGTGAATCATTTTGTTCTCACTTCTCTTATTGTACTGTATCAGGCTAGGATGTTCATGTTCAGATTCATTAATGTTTTATTCACATGAAAGGAACTTCTATAAATCATCCGCGAACACAACAAAATGTAGCCTTCAGATACCAAACTATACTTTTTTGAAAAATTTCACATTGCAGTTGGGCCCATAAATTTCAAGCAACTTATTGGTTACATCCCTAATTTTGTTTGGCTGACAAGCTTATATTCCTTCAAAATTTTCTCTATTTTTTATATACATGCCATTTATCTCTACTCATGTGAGCTGATCGATCAAGGTGAAGTTGCTGAAAAGAAGTAAAAGAATTACATGTTCTCCAAGTTTGACAAGTAAAAGTAATAGAAGTTTTGGAAGATTGAAAAAAATTCCCCTCCATTCTTGAATCAAAGCTATTTTAGATTTCCTTTAGTAACTTTGGTAGGCATGGCCATAATAAATTACTTATTTGTACTTCTGATAACTTTATTTCTGGTGCTTGTAATTGTTGAATGGAAGGAGTGGTGCGCGGTAGTACTCACATCATGTTTTGTAAAATGAGAGACTTCTAACAATTGTAGCTAAAATTGAACAAGTGTCAATTTTTCTCCCGTTGCAACGCACGGGTTCTCCCGTTGCAACGCACGGGCATATGTGCTAGTAGACTATCACAGGGCTAGACTTGTATGGCAAGAAGATAAAAATAAGAAGAAATATCATTTGGTGAGATGGGATGTGGTGTGTCAACCAAAGGAACAAGGAGGGCTGGGGATAATAAACATTGATATTATGAACCAGGCCCTCCTAGCTAAATGGTTGTGGAAGATTGAGAATGAATCTAGTCTCTGGCAAACTGTTATCAGAAATAAATATGTTAAAAATGAATGTATTTCTGGGATTAGACGCAAACCTAGGGATTCTCAGTTTTGGTCGGACATCATGGGAGTTAAGAATGTTTTTTACAAATACTGCAAGAAAATGGTGGGGGATGGTAGAAACACCAGATTTTGGGAGGATTGGTGGGTGGATGACAAACCACTTAGAATAAGATATCCTAGACTTTACAACATTTGTTGGAATAAGAACATTAAAGTGGCTTCGGTGTTGGCTAATGGATGGGAGTCCATCACCTTCAGAAGAACACTGTGGTGTGACACTCTGCAGACCTGGAAGGAAATTAAGACAACTTGTAACGAGGAGAAATTGATTTCGGGGAATGACCAGGTTAAATGGTCACTCACAAAAGACGGAATTTTCTCGGTTAAATCTCTATGCAGAGCAATGATTTTAAAATCAATTGGTTATCCGCATAAATTTATGTGGAAAGCTAAGATCCCCTTGAAAATCAAAAAATTTCTGTGGCTAACTTTGAGGAAAAGTATTTTGACAAAAGACAACTTGTTGAGAAGAGGGTGTTAAGGGAATCCCCTTTGCCACTTCTGTGGGGGGCTGGAAACTGTCGATCATCTGTTTATTTCTTGCTCGGCGTCTCGTCTGATTTGGAGCGTGCTTGGCTATGCTTTTAACCTTAACACGATACCAGACTCAATGGAAGGGCTGTTTGGCACATGGCTTAACAGTTTCAATGCAGAAAAAAAGAAAATGGTTTTAGTTGGAGTAGCAGCAGTTCTCTGGTCTATATGGAATGCCAGAAACGAAATATGCTTTGATAATAAAAAGATCCATGACCCTATGGTCCTGGTTCATAGGGTCATCCACTGGATTAACTTGTGGTCGATGTTGCAGATAAAACAAGGAAATCGAGAGGCAATGACCTGGGGAGCAAAATTGCTCGAACGAGTGGTAAATGAAGTGTTCAACGCATCAAGAGGCTGGAGGACGGGGAGGCTATGGATCACAGGATAAGCAGCAGGAAAATTGAAAAAAAGATGAAGTAGAGATCTTAGTTTGTTGCTGTAGCTGCAGTAGTTTAGTTTTAAGGTGGGTGCTGTGTTCACCTTAGCTTGATGTTGAAATTTATGTTCGGATGTTTAGGATATTTCTCTACCTTTGCATTTGTGCAAGGTCAGCTCTCCATTTCTCGCTTATGGAGATGGTGTGAGCATTGATGTTCGCTTTTTACGTTCTTTTGTGGCTACTGAACTCCTTGGTTTCTATTAATAGAAATCGGAGAGGAAACTCTCTTTTATTCAAAAAAAAAATGTTATCTTAAGGATTTGCCTCTGGTCTTGGCACGACCTGTTTCGTATTCAGTTCAGCATTTTCGATATTTTGGCAAAAGAGGGAGGCGTTAGATGATGGACTCATGTCCTGTCACACCAATGGGCATACAGAGGCGCAGGCAAGCCCCGTCGACTACGATCTCATACAGAGGTAGTATGGCAAATTGCTGAAGAGTTCCACAAACTAGCAAAACATACTGACACAACACTGGAGCAGCTCAGTACTAATACTGAAGAAAGTCAAGAGTGGCAAAGCATCATCATCCAGAGTGGCCACTTTAAATATTCAAAACTTACGACAGAAAAAATCTTCCATACGCTTACAAGCTAAAAGACAGAACGGTGGGTGAGAGAGCCTTCTCCCCGATCACATGAACAGGTTGGGCCTGGTCGCCTTGTATGTGGTCTTCAGCTTCCTGGTGGGCGGCCTCACCTTCTGATAGACCAGCGGGAACTTGATCTCGGAGTTGTGGAACTGCTTGGTGTTCTCCCTCTTGCATAGCTTGAAGTGGACCGTGGCCGTTTTGATGATCTGGATGCAGGGGGACCTCACGCGGTGACGCGAGGCCATCTCCGTGTACATCTGATCCACAGCACCATTCAGGGTCGTGTCGCGGTACTCCTTGTACATGTTGTGGTAGCCGGTTCTGCTCTGGTAACGGAGCCAGATGCCATAGTTCTTGATGGTTGTTGGGTTCTTCTCGAAGATCTGAGAGATGTACAACAACCAAAACACGCTTAGAAGTAGAAAGGACAACAAAATACAACATGTATATAATGGGAAAGCATCAGGAAGACAAAGCACAGTAAAGCCTTTCTGAACACTTCCGAGCTTCCTATTTTACACATAGCATGAATACAAAACACAATCATACCAAAGTTCGATAATACCCCAGATAAGCAAAGCTTAACTTGTTCCTACCACGATGATAGCTGGGTGACTAACTCATTAGGCTGCAACTACATGTGTTAGATAAAATGCAGCTATACAAAACCAGTTGCAAACTACTGAACAAACAAAATAAGTTGGCTTTAGCCAGGTATATTTGAGAGAGCAAGGATATCAAAACAACTGATTATCCTTTAGGGTGTTGGATAGAAGTAAATGAAGTCATTGTACAAGAAGATAACTGGATAACCACAACTACACAAGCATTACTATAGATGACAAGACTTTGAGACAGCTGAAAGGGTACCTAAACCTTAACAAGTCTAACAACCAATTGCAGAAACTACACGATAGATCAAGTAATTACAGAGCAAACTGTAGATCCCAAAAATACCCTATTTCAGCAAATTTTCAGAACATAGGAATTAATCCCATGCATGCAAATAAGGACGAGACCAACATACATGATCCACAAAGGAACTAAAGGCTTCCAGTGCAACACGCTAAACAACTAATCAGCAGATAACATTCCAAACCTCTCTATGTAGCAGGAAACATCGAGCATATATATTCACCAAAGTAAGATCGACATAGCAAAACATTTGATCTATTGCGACGCTGGCTTTAATCCAAACCGACAGAGGTAAGGTTACATCGGTGGCGAACAAGTGGTACCTCGTTGATGGCGAGCATCTGCCCGTTTGCCTTCTTCACCTTCTTCAGCTTCCTGAGAAAGTACCTGCGCACAAACACAGCCAGATGGGAACCATCAGGAAACGCTCACGGCCACCCTACGAACGCGCGAAGAAGAAGATGGTGACTCCGCCACTGCGGTTCGGGGAGGGGCCTCACCAGAACTTGGACTTGGCGCGGACCTCGTTGGTGGCCCAGAGCTTCATGCGGTAGATCTTGGGCTGCTCATCGCCGGGGGTCGGCAGGGCGCGACCCACCACCTGGTACTGATGGAACTGCGCGCACGACACAAGGAAGAAACACAGTGAGAGATCAGCGAACACGGGAGGATCGAGGGCGGCGCAGCGGATCGAGAGGACAGGAGGAGGGGCGTCGGCGCGGGAGGGGAAGCTTACCCTGTGGGCGACCATTTTGGCGAGCTCTCGAGAGCGGAGGCGGCGGAGAGCTGAACCTGAGGAGGAGAGGAGATGGCGGCCGACGGGGGAGGAGGCGGATTTATATGTGGGGGACGAGGAACCCTAACGGGCCGTGCTTTATGGGCCTTTTCTACCATTCTGACATCGGTATTCGGTGGGCCGCACGAACCAGGCGTGCTCTCTTGGTTAATGGGCCGTTAATACTTGCGTTTGTTAGTCTGTCTCGTTTTTTTTTTACTCCTCTGTTTCGTGGTGGCTGTTGGTGTGGCTATAGGAAGAGGAGGCGATGCGGCTTGCTCTTCCTCGCCCTCGCTCTCTTGACTGCGCGTCGCCACCCGCACAGCACACTACCTCGCTCCGGCGTATAATTTTGGTGGGAACCGCATCGCCCGCCAACATTGTGACTGTCTCCTGTCCCAGCGCTCTAAATCTCTAATCCAAGTGATCTGTGCATGACAGGGGACGCGCACCTAAGGTGTTCGATGAAATGCTGCGTCGTCGACGGGTAATGCATCTGGATTTGTGTGATTGTGTCTTGTGTCACTGCAGCGTTCGAGCACTGCAAGCGCCGGTATCGAGATCTGAATCATGACGTGCTTGGGAAATGAGTGCAGGTAAGGACGCGTCTTTCGATTGATCTATTATGCTCCTGTAGGTTCATGTTTACCTTTGTTAGCTTTAGACATTGGACAATGGCCAAGAACTATGTGTTCAATTGCTGTGTTGTCGGTTTTCAACCCGTTGACTAAGTGTCTAATTTTTTTGCCCCACTAGGAGAGCCAATCTGGCTCTCCATTGTCGACAAGAATCAAGAAGTGAGAAAATACAATGCTCAACTTTCAGCCATGCTAGTGAATGCTCTAAGACATGCTTAAATTTGACTGGTATACTAGCAGCTAGTCAAATAAACCTAACGAGTAACCATGACATGTTAGGCTATAGCTTAAACGAGCACAACTAGCCTAACCTAGCTAAGCCAGGTGAGCTAATGATCCAAGAACACCCTTATTTTCTGTGTCTACTGCATGTGCAGTTCATCCAATGCTAGATGAAGCAGACGATCTTTGTATTCTGTCTGACATCAAATGGTAGATGAAGCAGATGGTCTTTGTATTCTCTGTTATCTGTATCAGTAATTCAGTGTACAACTCCATCTTTCTGCACATACAGAACTGGCTGTGGCTGAATTAACATAATTTGGAACGGTATACTCAATCTACTAATTTTATTCAGTAACAGTAAACTACGACATCAAGTCTGTGTAAGGTGTATTTCTGTTGTCTTCGTTAGAAATTGCTGCCTTGACAATGCTATGCAAAAGTAGTCAGTCAATAACAATTCAAGTCGCTAGAACTATTAGTAACTTCTAGTTTCTGGTTACTTGGGATTTTGCTTGAAATGTTTATTGCATCTCATTTCTGCACTCATGCATGTTTTAAGGAGTTGCTCCTCAGAAATTGCTTGGGGGTGGGGCGCTAGCTCACGGTCGGCCGTGTGGGAATTTCCACACGGTCGATTCGGATGGCCTAAAAACGTGCTGCCTGAACGTATTTTCCCCTCTGGACCATACCCAGTTTGGCCGTCTCCATTCTTGATACCACCGTCCCAAATCTGAGCTGCCACCGTCCAGTGTCGTTGATGTTTTTCACTCCTGCTGCAGATGATGTTATTTTTTAAACTAAAAGCAGAGAAGTGCAAATGATGCTAATTGTGATAGCAGTTACTGAGCAGGCCCTTTGTCGCACTCCAAGTACTTGGTGTCGGTAGCAGTAAAAAGTGGTAAACAGAAGCATGGAGTTTGGTCTATCAGTTGCAGGCACATACCATCTCCCCTTGTGCTAACTCATCTTAACTTATAACAGGAGTGTGAAAACGTTTTTGAAGAAGAACGACGCAATTTTCTAGTTGGGCTGCTAAAAACGAAAGCTACTAGATGGTATGGCTAATCGACTAATTGTGAACAAAATTGCTCTTCTGTTATATTCACAGCAAACATTAATTGATCAGCTGGCTGAGCATATTGAACGCATTCCTTTTTGAAAAAAAAATCGAACAATTTATACTTTCCCGCTTCTTCACTATAGAAGCATTTGTTAAGTGCATGAGGTACTACTGCTGTAAAACTTCATGCGATTTAACACTTCAAAGGAAATGATGTTGAATAATTTGCTTATGTTTTGCTTACTCAGCACTACGGCAGAAGATAGAATATGTAATTCTGTGTCATTTGTTATGTCATAGTCTGCATGAGTTTCAGAACAAATCCTTTAATTTGCTTGATGCTAAATCAGCACCAGTCTAAACATTGTTGTGCAATCCAGTTTTCCTAAATATGAAAACCTTGTGTAATTACCTCATAATTAAAACAAGTAATTCTGATGACTGCAAACATAGTCGAAGAAGTTTCTTTATGGTACACTGCTGCTTCCAAATTAAACACAGGATTACATGTCAACCAAAATGTACACCACATAATTAGAGAGGAAAAGTAGGTGGGGCAGGGAGGTAGCGGAGGTGCTGCCGACCATAGGACGCGAAACATGACATGTGGAAAAACACCAAGCCACCACTGTTACTGCCGGAAGAAAGGGGAAAGGCACGCCAGGGTGGGGAAGGTAGCAGGGGGAGGAAGAGGAAGGGAGCCCACGTCATGGCGACACACGCAACCAAAGCAAAAAAAAACCTCTTAAGTTATCATCATCTCCCATATCTGGTCAGCTTGGAGTAGGAAACCTTAGTTGCAGGACAATTCATTGCTACCCAAACTGTTGAATGATCTGGATAGATGGAATATGTTTGACCCTAAGAAAATCGTCACCACGATCCCCCAGTTTACCAAGAAAGGAGCTTGGCATGCCCACCAATCTCAACCGCTGCAATGCAGCAAGGGACTGGAACCCAGCAGGAATAGCTACGAGCTTTGCGCATGACATGATCCAGACTTCTTGAACACATGGCATTGCTCCTTGAACAACATCCCACTCCTCCAGTTCCTCAAGTTCAGTTATGATAAAGATTTTCAGCTTTAGAAAACCCGAACAGCAGCATCTCATTACCTTCCCCTTGTATGCATTATTCAGCTGGAGGAATATCAGATTTGGCAATCGAACAAGAACTGAAAGCGGGTCATCTTCCAGCTGTGAGAAGCTCAACCGCAGCTTTGTAAGGTTGTGTAGTTGAGCAAACCAATCTGGCAATTTCTGCAAAGATCCAGCTAGGTGCAGCTTCTGTAGACACGAAGAGGGTTTCAACGTTGCAAGGTCAAGTGGCCTGGTGCCATCTCTAGGGAAGATGGATAGGTATGATAGTTCTTTCATATTGTTCACAGAAGAGCATAGCTCTTTGGCATCTTCATTGTTTAAATCCTGTATAGAGAGCTTCTTGAGTTGGGTAAGGCTTGCAATCTCACAAATCACAGCTGTGCTCGCTTGCAAACCAGTCAATATCTGGAGTTTGGCAAGCTGGGATAGTCCAATAGGGACATGAATGCTTTGGTCATCTTGTTTCATCTCTAGATGTCGTAGACTTCTTAAAAATTTGATTTGAAACGTGATTCTCATTATCTGAGTCTTCCTGATATCAAGAGTTTGCAAGTGATGGAGGTTGTGCAATGTTCTTGGGAGCTTCTTCAACTTTGTTCCCCTTAGTCCAAGGTACCTCAAGTGAAGTAAGCCTCCTATCTCTTTTGGTAGCTTTAGTACATTGCCATCTTCAAAATCCAAAATTCTTACTAGACCAAAGCTCCTTGCAATAACATTGCACTTAATTGCAGCTGGTGTGCTGTTGCTGAACATGAAAACTGATCGCAATCTTTTCTTGCATTCATTGCTGAACGATACATGAGGTGTTTGCAATGATACGCGCCGAGAACTAACACTTGGACCTTTATCGGTGCAGACAATGGAAAAATTCTCATTTTCAGACAGCAAGATGGCAAGATCGTGAAGAAGATCATGAACTCTGCATGCTTTTACTCTCCCGCTGCTACTTGCTATTGCCACTTCTATCATACTTCTGTTGATGAGCTCCATGAGGTACTTCTCTGCAGTAATTTCAAGCGTCTCATCAGCTTTTTGTTTCACAAATCCTTCAGCAATCCATAATCGAATTAGTTTCTTCCGGGAGATCTGTGAGTCATATGGGATGACAGAGAGCAGCATAAAACATGGCTTCAAAGGGTGTGGGAGGTCCCTATAACTTAAGAGGAGCGTCTGCTGAATTCCCATTTGATCTTTGCTTAGATCCTTCTGAATGCTTGCCAGGACACTCTTCCATTCAGTATCTGTTTGTTCTTTCCCAGACATCATGCTCCCTGCAGCAACAATAGCAAGGGGCAACCCGACGCATTTCTTTACAATGTCCTTGGCTGTTTCCTTTAGACCATCCGGGCATATTCCATCTTGCAAGAATGCCTTTCTACAAAACAAATTCCAGGAATCTTCAAATGGCAATGGCTGAAGCCGGTGTACATTGCTCTTTGCACCTACAATTGAGCCAGCTACGATGGCGTTACGAGTCGTCACAAGCACTCGACTCCCACTGCAATTTCCGGGCAGTACTAGCTTGATGGTTTCCCATAGCCCTCTGTCCCAGACATCATCAAACACAAGCAGAAACTTTTTACTGTCAAGGCCACTCAAGAGCATTTCTTGAAGCTGCTTCTCTCCGAGAGAGCTCACCTCCGCAGAAGGAATCCTCATCAGCTCCTTTACCATCTCACAGAGGACACCACGCAGCTCCATCGTTTTTGACACATAGATCCACGAGCAGCGGTCGAAATGTTTCTTCACGTCTGGGTTGGTGTACAGCTTCTTGGCAAGTGTTGTCTTCCCAACACCTCCCATTCCGACCAAGGATATGACACTTAGTTCCAAGCCTCCACCCAATATATCTTGAAGCAACACATCCAGATCTCCGTTCAGACCTACAACATCTTGGTCATGAATCATACGACATGAGGCTAAAAGACCATGATTCCATTTATCACTAGACTCTCTTGGTCTTTCAACCACATACGCCAGTCGGCGACGCGAGATGTCAATCAGCTGACCCCGGATGCGCCTGATCCGAGTACCGACGTTGTGCCGTGATCTCAGCTTACCAAGAACACACCAACCTTTTACCTGGCTGGCGTCGAAGATGTCGACGGTGTCCTCCGAGTCAAGCATGATGTCTCTCATCTGGTCAATCCATGCTTCTGTAGCCACGCTGCCCTCAATGCTGCAAACCTCCATCTCGTGAAGGAAGAGCTGCATCCTATGGAGCTCATCACGGAGCCAGCCGACATCGCGACCAATGGCCCAGAGGCGCCGGCCATGGTCGGTTACTCCGCTGCTAAGCAGGGAGCCTAAGCCATGGATCACAGAAGCAAGCACAGGTTCAGCCATGGAGATGGTGGTCTTCCTTCCTGTTGATGAAGAAGGAAGGAGGAAGCTGTCTGCAACTAGTTTTCTGTTAGGAAGTCAATGGGCGGTGCTGCACCACTGATTAGAAGATCTTTTCAGTTGCTTTATGCCAAACTGAGATCCTTAGGCCCACTGTCAGTTCCACCTCGAATCTGGGCCATCTATCCCTGATCAGTGTGCATAATTTCCCAGAAAGTTGATATAAAAAATGCTTGGCCAGCTGGACTAATCTTAAGAAGAAAAATCAATAACCCCGACCTGTTCCAGTGCTTGATACGGTCCACATGTTTACTTTTTCTGAAGTACTGAGTAATTAAAAAGCAGAAACACACATAAACAGTTTCACCTGCTATACATGAAGTCGCATTTCAGTGACGACCTGGGAGTAGAAAGGTGTAGGTAAAACATATTTCTAATATGCATTTATGCGGGTTCTGTTTTTTTTTCAGGAAGCTATATGCTTACTGCTTTGAGTCCTTGACTTTAACGATGATCCTTCTTAGGACGTTTTCTTGGATGCTTCCAAGCACTGGACTACTGGAGTAGCTTATGGGCTTGATGACTGGGCTGCAGCAGCTACTAATTCACAACGGAATCCCCTCTGTCAGGCTGCCAGCATGGGCCGAAAACTGGATCGCTACATTGGAATTTTTATGAGGAAACAAAGACCCTGATGAAACTGCATGGCGCGGCAAACCCAGCGTGAGTGCAACATGGTGGCTGATGCCCTGCAAAGCTTTGCCCGATCGGCTGGGAATCAAACTTTCAGGAATGGTCTCTGTAGTTCCATTCAAGAGCTTGTTCATGCTGATTGTAATCACCCTGATACAAAATGATCTATAAAGCTCCTTCTCTTAAAAAAAAAACTGAGAGGGGTCAACTGGACATGTCCCTCCCAGGCAACCTTTCACATGTCTGATCTGAACGACATCTTCCGCACAATACATCGAACTGTATAAAAGTGTGTAGTTTCAGGAGAAGGCTATGATTTGCCGGAAGGCAGCGAGCGCTGCTTCGATTATTTAAGACGAAACCAGAAGGCTATGATGGTTGCTGCCTTTGCTGCTAACGATTTGATTTACTGCATGCGTCCTACACTTATGAGCTGCATATACATGTCTGTCAGTGTGCGAGGCGTACGATGAAATGTTAGGTTCATTCCACACACCTGCACTGGGAAAAAAATACCTGCTTTATATATGCTCCCCGTACGCACCACTTTGTTTCTTTGCGAAACAAAGAGAGCAGACAATGACTGGCTTATTATCAGCCGCTAGATCAGCTATCCAGTTACACGGACACGCACGTCAGAAACAAAACTCGCCACTCGACTCCGATCCACGATCACGGGATAATTGATGATAACCCCCCACGTGGCAAAACTTTGCTCACAGCCCCTTTTCGCTGTCACTGACATGTGGGATTTAAATGACCCCGGGGGGGGGGGGGGGGGGGGGGGGGGCTGGGGCGCGTTTTTGGGTCAGACCAGACCCTGTAAAAGTTTGCGGACCTATAAACATTTTACAGGCCACCGAAAATACGAGCTTCCGACCTTTGAGTCTGCCGTTGGAGGGTAGCAAGGCCATAAACTGGCCGGAATTCTTCGTCCTTTCCCCGCGCCGCCGTCCATATCGGAAACTCCAGCCATCGATTTCTCACTTCTCCGGCAAAATCGAGTCCTCGTCCTACTCTCCGCCGCACGCCGTGGCCATGGCGCGGCCGTGCAGCAGGCGTCGGGATGAATCCCCCCGCATGGGCGGAGCTCCGGCTGGCAGCAGCGGGGCGCGCGGCGGCCGGGCGCGCTCGCCTGGCAGCGGTGGGACGCACGGAGGCTGGCATCTGGAGGTTGGGGCAACGTGTAAGGAGGAGGAAGAAGATTGGGAAAAAGAAAAACCAACAGTGGCATATTCTGATTTTTTTTACGGTTCTCTTTACGGGATCTGCTCTGCGTTTCGTCGATTTGAGCCTGTATTCGCGTTTTCTTAGATTCACGGGGAGATCTTCCCCGGTTCCATTGTAAGAACGAAACCATGTCACACCGTATCCAAGTTTTGAAGCAAAATAAGGCCAGTAACTACAACTAAGAAATAGAACTAGTGACTGCTCCCCTAGGCAGCAGACCTTGTTCCTCCTTCTCGACCTAGCAAAAGGCAGAGCAGACCCGCAGGCCGCACTCTAGTTGCAGTCACGGCACACGACAGCCAAAAACTTACAAGTCACTACCTTTCCTTCTCTCATCCTCGGTACATAGCGAAAGATGACCTACTACAGCAAAACTAACTCTCTTCTTCTAGGAACCAGACTTCACAGGCTCAGCTAAGGTGATGCGGCTCAGCTAAGGTGATGCGGCTCAGCTAAGGTGATGCGGTTGCCGACGCCTAGGTTGCAATCCAGCCAAAATCCACACATCTCCGCGCGGGGGGGGGGGGGGGGGGGGGGTCCAGTCGTAAAGGAGCACGTATCTTCTCCAGGATCACATCCATGAATTGCAGTACCTTTGTTCTTTCCCCTTCCGCGAGAAGTATGATCCATAGCTTCAGGTAAGAGTGTGTTAAGCACCAGACCTGCTTAATATTAATTCAGGACCAACGGTTAAACACTATACCATTTCTATTATTCCAAATGCTCCGCAAAACAGCAGTAGAAACTATATTAACATGCATGTATCTAGTATTGTAGAGCCACTTGGTAGCTAAAGATTCAAAATTAGTGGTGTTAATTCCAAAAACCTCCTCCACATTCCTAGCTACAATACAATAAAAAGAGGTGAGTTACAGTTTCAATCTCCTTACAGAGATTACATTCTAAAGGTTTTGGAATTCCTCTCTTTCTAAGATTATCCCTGGTCATAAATCTATTTTTAGAGAAAAGCCAGAGAAAAATCTGTATCCAGGAGGGATTTTTAAACTCCAGATAGCTGGCAAATACACAGGTGTCACCCCTCTAAAATTTACTATGGCAATCATTTACTTAGAGGAGTAAAAACCGTTTGTTTCATATTGCCATATCAGCTGGTCCTCTCCTTCCGAAAAGACTATGGACCTAGCAATCTCTACAAGCTCAACCAACTGAACTAGCATTTCATTCGTAAAAGTTCTTCTAAAATCTACCCTAAGCTGTGTCCCATCCCAGAGGTCAGCTATAGTCCCAGTCTGCTGATTAGCTACACAGTAAATCTCCCAGTATTGGGAAGATAAGGGACAATTACCAAACCATATGTCCTCCCAAAATTTAATCGATCTACCACCTACCTTCCACCTATATCCAAACTTCACTGCTTTTGCAGCCCACATCACACCCTTTCAGAAAGTAGAAGGTTGTAAATCATGGCAGCATAGTACATTCGGATTTCTTGTATTATACTTAGCATCTACCACTTTCCTCTACAGAGTACCCTCTTCCTGTATATATCTTCTAATCCAAGAACCTATCAAACTCAGATTTAGATCCTGTAAGTTAGGGATGCCTACACCAAATTCCTTCTTCATGCACACTGACTGCCAGTTTGCAAGATGAATCTTGTGATTTCCTTCCTCATCATCCCAAAGGCAATTTGCTAACTGTATTCGCGTTTTCAGTGGCATGTACTATCGATTTTACAGTTTGCGATTTACAGGGTCTGTTTCTCTAACAGCGTCTGTAGCAGCACTAGCTTCTGTGGATCGATCGCTCCATGTCAGTGAGTCTTGATACGTGCACAAGAACACCATGCCCTTTTCTCTTGTCTCCTTTTTTTTTTCTTTGAACCTGAAGTACGGCGGGCTTACGCCGGCCTGAACAAACCAAACAAACCAGTGATTACATTGTTCATTACAAGGTTTCAGAGGACAGCGGGGATATAATTACATTAGATCAAGGGGGTCAAACAGGGGCGGACCCAGAATTGGGCCAAACCCCGGGCTGGCCCATGTGTTTGGGCTTTGAGCAATCGATTTATTTGATTTTTTTCTAAATTTTAAAGCATTTTTAGTATAGTTTTGGGCCTAAGCACCGGGCTAGAGCCCTGGCTGCCCTGGGTGCAGGTCCGCCACTGGGGTCAAATCTGTTGCACCAGGAGATTAGCGAGGCGGAGGAGGTAGCAGAGGGGTGCAGCGGTTTGGCCAAAGGCGAAGATCCTCACTACAGCGGCGCGCAGCAACGTACAACAGCCTTCGTTGGTAGCGTTGAAGACGAAGGCGTTTCGTCGCTTCCAGATGTTCCATGCAATCGGGAACTCGGTTCGTGCCGCCGGGAGAGCGACGTACGGCACATTTCCGCTTTGTTCTGGAGATCGATCGACTGAAGGCGAGACGAGGTGCAGCAGCAGCAGCCAGCGGATGGATGTGACGCGCGTGCGTGCTCTTAACTAAAATATGCATATCTGCGCGCGGCCGCTGCCAGGTGCGCATTGTTGCGGCCAGATTGCTAGCAGCATATTCTTGTGCTGCCAAACAAATCTTCCTTTGTACCATTGTACGTACTTTCAAAAGGTTTAGAGATAGAGATGTTTGTTCGGCCAAATCTTCCTTTGTACTTTCAAAGCTAGCTAGCGATCGGAACGTGACCTGCTAGCTAGCCAAAGGCTCTGCTTTCCACTGCCATGCCATGTCAAGTGTGCGTGGGAGCTTTCCCAGCATGGTAGATATGCCCCAGATACGATCGTACGATACGAGAGTCACTACAATACGGATGATATCCAGAGGCACTTCAAAGTGCCACTAAATGTGCTCTAAGTGCCACTAATAACCTATTGTGCCATTTTGAAGAAGTGCCACCTTTGCTTATGCCTCTAAAAGATTTTGTGGCACTTCTCCAAAGTGCCCCAATAGCTCATTACCTATTGAGGCACTTTGTCAAAGTGCCCCCAAACCAATTAGTTGCACTTTGAAAAAGTGCCCCAATAGGTCATTAGTGGCACTTTGTCAAAGTACCCCCAAAACCATTTAGTGGCACTTTAAGAAAGTGCCCCAATAGGTCATTAGTGGCACTTTGTCAAAGTACCCCAAAACCAGTTAGTGGCACTTTAAGAAAGTGCCCCAATAGGTCATTAGTGGTACTTTGTCAAAGTGCCACTAATTGAATTTGAGGCATTTATTTTCAAGTGCCTCAAATAGTATATAGACATTTTCTCCAAGTGCCTCAAATACTCTTTGAGATAATACCCCAAATACATGCACATAAAATGGAATTCTCATACATTTCAGAACTGGATTCACATATTTCATGACATAATTCACATATTACAAGCACAATGAACACTGAACTTCTGCAATGTTTAAACGGTTGTCCTGATGCTGCTGGTAACTCTTTATAGTACTAGTTATTCATACATGTTACATCAATGTGGTACAGCAGTCATAACGTTACATCTCTTCGGCAACCAGCTGGAATGGATCATAAAAATAATTGCATTCCATAAATTAAAAATCAACACAATAACAGAGCTCATATAAGAACCGGTTGTACTCCTGGCTAATAGATCCCTCAGCACAGAACGTGGTTGCAGCCAGATCTGGAGGTGCAGGCTATAGGAGACACAAGGAATTAAAATTATTCACTACCAGCAAGGGAGCAAACAAAATTCATATCCTAACAAATTAACATTGTTTCTCAAAGTTCTATAAGTAACTGAACGCAAAATCAAGATATACAAACTGCTAGGTGTAGAGCCACAAGCGATGGCAGGTTCTAGGCTTCTAGCATGCATATGATATTCTAAACAACAAAGGCAGATAACAACAGACATGTAAACAAACTATCAAGTGTTCAAAAGAACTAGAATCTGCAAAGAATGTCACTGACACACTAAATGCAAACTATAGCGCATCATACAGTTTATCCATCTCAAATGCATCACTAACATACCCGTACATGAGTGGACCAGGAGGCGGCGGCATCCCATGCCTGGGTGGTTGTCCAAACTGCGGCGGCATCGGTGGCCTCATCCCTGGTGGTGGCGGCATGCCTGGCAAACCATATCATAGTGCATAACAATCAGATGCATTAGAGTCAGACATTGTTTTATCAATTATTACTAACCAGAAATAGAAGAGGAGAGGCTAAATGCACTTACCTCACGTTTAGCTGTTAGTCTCAACTATGTCAGACTACGGAATGCCAACACTGCTAGTTGTCATCATAGGGTTTGAGTTAAACATCAGTATAAAATGGGGATATAGGCCTAACATGAACACTGGGCTTAAAGAGTCGGGAAGTATAGTCAAGCACTGATCATGTCCAACAAGCACCCTACCCGTATACGAAACAGATAAACTAGAGTTCATTTGCTACTAACAGTTAAACTCGAGGTGGGGAGATATATCTGTTGGAAATATTAAACAGTTTGAGCACGAGTTCAGAGGTGTAGGTGTATTGTGCAAGACAAGGAAGCAAACAAAATGCAATGACTGTTCTGTTACAACATGATTGCAGCTGATATCATTTGAAAATGAACTGCAAGAAATGAAAACTTAACACCAGAAATGGTGCAAATGCTGCTCATGCGTCGAGCACGGCTGTGAGGCTGTCCCTGCACAGTTCCTATGCCTTCTTCATTCAGTGTACTGTGGATGAACTAGAACATGTAGGAGAACATGAAGTATTGAGTAATTTTATGGACAGAAAATGTATTTGGAGTAAAAAACTTTTAATAAACAGAAAATATATGGAGTATTTGGAGTACTCCAAAATGTATGGAGTAGTAAATGAACAGAAAATGTATATTTTGACAATGTACTTTTTGACGGTGTGCATTTGACAAGTGTGCTTAATATTGTGCATTGTCAAACTGACAGTCACTAGTGAGCAGTGTCAAACTGACAGTCACTAGTTTGGGCAGTGTTCAGTGCTGTAATATAAAATTATTCACATGCATTGATCAACATGTCAATTCGTTTATGCATTGATCAAGCTAGCTAGCATGTCCATGCATGTTTGGCATGATTTGTAGTGCAGGTACTGCTGCAAAACATATCGTGTAGTAGTTCTTGAGTAGCACTAGTGCATATCAAGACTATGTTGATAGTGACACAAGACAGCTGCCAAACATTAACGGCGACCATGTTGCAGATAGGGACAAAACTATACTCTTGATGAGCACGTGTACTTGTATGTAGATTCAGTTGCCATATCAATCATTTGGACCAACTGAATTTCAGCAAAATGAAAAGGTTTACAACAAACTGAATTTGACAGTGTGCATATCATAATGGTTCCAGAATGAAAAGGTTTACAGCAAACTGAAAATGTAATATGTAATGGTTCCTATTTTGACAGTGTGCATTTGACAATGGTTCCAGAATGTGACTCTAGGACATGCCCTAGTCAACCAGTTGCTAATATTTGGATTTCTAGAGTCAAATAAATTTGGATCTGCAAACTGTCAAGGTACTGTAGAAATTCAGTTTACAGTCAAATTCAGAAAATAGGAAAATGAATTGCAGGTTAACAGGAGATAGTTTCGTATTAGTTTCTTACTCAAACAAGAGATAGCAACCAATTTAATTCACAGTGAACATGCATACATATTTCAAATTCAGTTGTGGCACACTAGTGTTCCTAGCTCTAGGACTAGGAATCAACAAGCCTATCTGCTCCTTGCAGCACTGTCCCTTCTTCCCCAGTTTCAGTTGCATCAACACCACTGCGGGAATGGGCTAGGGTTAGTTTTCTTCAGTTAGTGCAGCAGTAGAGCAAAGTTCTACTGGAACCAATCATGCTACTTCTAGTGTTTCAAGCACAATTTTCTATTTGAACAAAAAACAGAGCAAAGTGTACTGGAACCAATCATGCACACACAAACAAAGCTACTCCATGTAAAAAGCTCCAAACATCAGTTTTCAAAAGCTCAGTAGCATCTCCTTGTAACATCATATGCATTATATAGAGAGATTAATGCATCAAAAAAGGTTGTATGTCACACAGTATGGCAGCAAAACAATCACACTATGGCCTCACACAGTACGTCATCTACTCCTTCACCTTGGGAAAAAGAGAAGCTTTTTTCCTCACCTTGCTCATTGTGTAAACTAGAGCAATGGCAAACATGCAATACTGGACTACACCAGTTTAGACAATGAGAGAATATACCTACTGGAGTACTTGCCACACCCAAACATCATTTGGCGTAGATGATGCAATTGGCTACTGTTCAAGTTTACCTGAGAAAGTATTTTTCTAGTGTTCAGGTTTACCTAATTTGCTAATCCCTCTTGATGACCAATTGCATCATCATCCCCAAGAAGTTCAGACAGTTCCATCGATCGATTCCCTAAAAGCATGAACACCATTTGTATAAGAACAATACTGCAGCATAGGCTTACTCCACGAAATGGAGTAAACAGATTGCAAACTTGGAGCACAACCAGACAACTACAAGAACTGTACAACACTAGTAAAGCACAACATTTTACTTGCACTTATACTAACAACCAACTACAAGCAAATTGCAGTGAAACTAAATACAACGAATTGCAGCAAATTAAGATCATCACAAAAAGGCAGCAGATTATCAGACAAGAAAACCATCTGAGTGTGGCCTGACATATGAATTGTATCTGACAACAGATTGGGGATAGCTTAGTCCCATCTCCCCTTCCTCCCTGCTTCCGAATGTTCTTCTTGCTTTGCAATATTTTAAGTTTCTAGCAAGCAATATTTTTTGTGCTAATCCACGAGTGTGCAATTAAAATTTTCAGGTAAACCATCAAGATCTCGTTTAATTTTCATCAAAGGTTTAGTCAGAACTACAATTAAAACCATTTCTAAAAACAAAACATATGGTTAAGCAATTAATCTTTGCAAAAAGGATTTAAGAAGAAGATCAAAGTCTGTTCCTATGCATATTTAAAAGAGCATGCATATTTCCTAGTGTGAGTACGGAATAGATTCAAAATGTGCTGAAACAAGGTTCACAATGATGACATATCTGTTCTTGTAAGAAGATGAGCAGAGAAAGATAGAGGTCAAACCTCTGATGGAGGAGAGTGTGTTCTTTACCCTGAGCTGGCACCCTTCGTAGTCCATGCTGAACTTGAGCTCCATCGTCCGCAGCACATAGCCTGGCCTCCACTGCCACACAACAACCCTCCTCTTCCTCCTCCTGTCGTGGCCTGGCCTACACTGCCACCCAACAGCCCAGACAGGCACTCCAAGGTGCCCCCCCACTCCCATTTGTGAGCCCATGGCCTTGTCGGCGTCGAAGACGCAAAGGGTGAAGAGGAATGCCACACGACGGGATCCGAAGTCCTCTGCGCCGCCTACTTCCGTATGGCCTCGCAGCCACTGGAAACAAAATAATCACACGTTAGTGCTACAAGTTTATGATGTCAGTTCTAACACCTCGAAACACACTACACACACGAGGGGAAGATCGATCGCACGGTGAACCATGAGTATAGTTCGTCAGTGTACTTGCCTAACATTCACGTGTTAACTAGCAGAGAACGAACGTAAATACATAGCAATGGTGGGCACAGGCATTAGAACAAACACGTCATGGGCAACAATTTTCCCCAAATCAGAGTTGAAGGAGGTAGGAGGGGAAATCACCACATACTTGCAGGTTGTTGTGGATGTCCAGACTGCAGAGAACGTGCTGCCGGCGAGCATAGGAAGGAGCGTCGGGACTCCATGAGCCTCCCGCAGTGAGGTGACCATGCCTCCCGCAGCATCCCACATCGACGAGGTCGCACTTGCGCGCGTGGTGGCCCACCGCTTCCCAGGCCAGCAGCCGCGCCACGACGTTCACCGCACCAGGTCGGCATACGGGTAGTGCTCGTCCAGGTACTGCCGCACCAGGCCGAGAAGATCGAGCAGGCGGAGCCGGAGCGGCTAGGGTTAGGGTTTCGTAGGCGCGCTCGATTGGAGAACGCAGAGAGCGAATCCAGTAGGGAAACCGGTGGTATAGGAGGCGGCGGAGCAGCGCCAAGGCGCGGCGGCGCCGGTGATGGCCGGTGATGGCCGGAGCTAGCCGGGGCAGCGGGTGGCTGCAGCGCCAAGGTGAGAGAGCAGAAGGAGAAGAGGAACGAGAGAGAGAGAGAGAGAGAGAGAGAGAGAGAGAGAGAGAGAGGGTCGGGTTTGACCCAAACCAGGTGGACCAGCCCTGTAGGGCGGTCCGGTTGGACCAAGGGCCATTTGGTCTTTTCACAAATCCAATTTAAATCAAATTCAAATTCAAAAAATGAAAATTAGAAAATTCCTCAAAATAAATTTAAAATATGTTTTCAGCTAAAAATTCATAAGGAATTTAATGTGAATTGTATTTAATTTATTGAAAGGTTTCTAGTGTGAAAATTTCAAAGATTCTTAAGTGGACATTAATTGAATTATCTTAAAAAAATCAAATATCCTTAAGGGGAACTGACAGAGGAGACAAAGGCGGAGCAACCTTAAGGCGATAAGTGTACACAAGATTTTTTCACATTTTTACTACTCAGATTAATCAATCCAAAATTAAATACGCATGTGGCCTAGAATTGACACGGATTTTGACAAGGATGTTATCAATATACTGTATTATTGTAGCTTCATGCATGAAATAGTCCCTCTTAATCCCTGATACAACATTAATCCAAAGGAGCAACATGAAAGATACGTATTAGTGGAAGAGAACCGTCAGGGAGCGGCAACCATCCTCGTCGTCGATGGCGCCAAGCTGCCCAAGCACGAGGACAACGCACAACGTGCATTGTCGTCATTAGGCCACCAGAGACATTGGGGAGTGTGTTCTCGTCGTGAGGCAACGGATACAAAATAAATAAATATATGCCTAGAAATCTTGAAAAACAAATGATGATACCAATTATCCATTGATGGGGGGATACTTTATAGGTAGGCCCATGGACCCGGAAAGTAGACCCGCCAAGACCAAGAAGGCCAACGCCGAGTCACGAGACAAGTCATATGGGCCGGGCTGGAGACAAGCCGACCAAGGCCCGTGTGGAGAAAGAGGCTCGCCCAAAGAAGGAGTCCAAGTACAACCCGGAGTCTAACTTGGAAGACCAAGACGTAGAGTAGGACTCCGTGTTCTAGTGTGACTCGGTATAGCTTGTAAGTCCAGAGACCCGGCAGCCTTTATAAGCGGGGTCCTGGACCTTAGATCGATGAGGTCAACCAGTAGAGAGAAACCCTAGCCACCAGAGAAAAGTCGCCGGCTCCTGAGTTGTGGGAGCCGGGTTCTTGTAATCGAGATATAGTCAAGAGCAATAACATAGAAGCAGGAAGTAGGTCTTTACCTCGAATCAGAGGGGCCGAACCTGGGTAAATCCTTGTTCCTCGGCGAGATTAACCGTTCCTACGTACTTCAATCACCAATGGCCCCAGAACTCATCTTCCCTGAGGAAGAACTTGCCGTGACAACCCCACGACAGTTGGCGCCCACCGTGGGGCCTATGGTGACGAAAGGAGTTGAGATCGTTGGAGCTGCTCGTCGAGCTATGGAGAAACTCGCCATCGGGCGGGTCTACACTGATGAGCATGGTGAGACCGAGATCGATGACTCAGGCTGGACTTCGGAGATGAACGAAGTCGATGAAGGCTACCAGCTTGTCTTTGGAGGAATCAACGTGTTCGTCGGGATGGTTTGCGCGTCGGGTCTTCGTGTGAACTCGGCGGAATCAGTACCAGAGCCAACCATTGTCGTCGAATCCAACGGCGAGGAGTCGGTCGGAACTTCAGAGGTCGGCATCATCGCCGAGTTTGAGGAACCCCTAGCTGAGAAACCAGAGATGCTGCAAGAGTCAGATTCAGATTATGATGCAGATTCAGAGTCCATCCTACCCTTGTTTGAAGATCGGCTTGGGTATGGGATAGAGGAAGAGGATTATGAGGAGTCGCCAGTACGCGCTCGTGTTGTGGGAGTCTACATGTCTGGAAACACTGGGAATCAGTTTGATCCGACTCTATTGACAAAGGAAATTAATGCAAGTAACGCCGCAGAGAGGGCGGCTGAGTTAACCAATGCTCGTACTGCGTTGGAGAGGCAACTAGCTGATATCACAGAAGCAAACCGTAGGTTGGCCGAAGAGCGGGCCCGAGTCCAGGATGAAGCTCAAGTTGTGCGGAGGCGCCGCGAGGAGCTTACTTCAATTCAACACCGCAGAGCCAGGAGTCGCTTGCATGATGGAGTCCACATTAATCCAACCAATTTATTCACCACACCTAATGGTCCAGGCAGAGGAGCCGGACTAGGAGGTTGAGCGGCAGCAGGAGGCGCCGCAGAAGGAGGAGCAGGAGCACCACCACCACCACCACCACCACCACCCCCAGAAGGACCGGGAGGCAGCCGTACCAACGGACCACCGCCTGAAGGAGGAGTTGGAGGAGGAGCATCTGGTGGCTTAGGGTCTCAGCCTAACAGATTTCATACCCCAGAAGGACATTACTCTAATCCTATGGACAACGTTCATGCGGCGACTCTGAGATTGGAGAATATCGTGGTACCAGAGGGACCAGCAGGACAGGAGACTCGTGAGGCTATCGAGCTACTGAAGACAGCTTTGACTCAGCAAGCTTTGTATCCAACTTTTCCAGATGCAAGTAGACTACATTCAACACCCTTTAACTCGGGTACGAGGAGTCGGCACGGTGAGTCCAACCCGGCCAACTCTACGAGTGCGAGGCGTCGTGAACTAGTGAGGAATCGTGCAAACATGCCAACTACTTCACAAGCTCAGCTAGTGGTTGATGAAGCAAGGCAACGACGAGAAAGAGAAGCAGCAAGAACTCGGGAGGCAGAGAGGGATAGAGCGTTAGTGGGTGCAGCCAACCCGCCTCAGCCAACCCGGGTGCACGAGGAGGTGACTTCTCCTGGTGCTTCCCCAGCGTTAACAGGACCAGAATGTTTGTCTGATGCCATCAGATCCGAGTCCTTCCCCAGCAGTTTCAAGGAGCCGCGTAAGGTTCCAAATTATGAGCCCAACATGGACCCGACCTCTTGGTTAGGTACATACGAGATGGCAATGAGTATTCGCAATGCCACAGGTAATCTGTGTGCCAAGTTCATGTATCTTATGATGGAGGGAGCAGCCAAGGTTTGGATGCGCAACTTGCCTCCTAGGTCAATTAACTCTTGGGAGCAGTTGAAGGCGGCTTTTATTCAGAACTTCCAGGGCACATGCAAAAAACTCAGCACCATCGAGGACCTGGAGCGGTGTGTCCAGAGGAAGGGCGAGTCAGCAAGGCACTGGATGAAACGAGTCTCGGAGATCATTAACTCCTCACAAGGACTCCCACCAGTTTCAGTGCTAATGGCGATGGAGAGAAATTGCAGTTACAATCCCTTGAGTTGGAAGCTAGGTCGTATGAAGGAGAGCCTGAATCAAGGTATTCCCCTTACGATTGGTGAGATCATGGCAGGTGCTAATAAGCACGCTGCCACAGACAAAACAAAGGATCAGGAGGAAGGGACTAAAGGACAAGGTGGCAACGGTCAGAGTCAGAACCAGAATCAAAACCAGAATCAAGGAGGTGGCAAGCGGCCGTATGGAGACAACTCTGACCTAGTGGCCAACACGAACACTGGGGTCAGACGCAAGGACAATAATTCTGGTGGATACCAAGGCCGTACTCCAAGCACAGAGGAGGTCTTGAGGATTCCATGCCCTAAACATGCCAAGAATGGTAGATGTGGTCATACCTTGGGACAGTGCGTAGATTTGCAGCGCGCCAGGTTCCAAGGGCCAGGAGGAGGTAACAACAATGGTGGATACAGAGGAAACAATGGAGCCGGAGGACCCGGCAATAACGGTGGAGGAGCCGGCAATAATCCAAATCAACCTCAAGGAGGAGGTAACCAGCAGGGCGGGTTCCAGCAGAACCCGAAGCAGCTTCATGATGGCAATGGGCAATATTATGTCACAACTCGGCCACAGAACCCGAGTCGTGGCAGTTACCATGTCTTCACAACAAGCACGTCCAAACGTTCCAAGAAGTTAAAGGTTAGAGCTGTTAATGCAGTAGAGCCGGCCCTTCCACAGTGGCTCAGGTGGTCAGAGCAAACCATCACATGGAGTCGGGCAGATCATCCTCCAAGAGTCGACGACCCAGGGCAGCTCGCCTTGGTGGTGGCACCTCAAGTTGGGGGCTATACATTGAACAAAGTGCTTATGGATGGTGGAAGTAGTATCAACATTTTATATTATGACACATTCAAGAGGATGCAGCTGCAAGATAGACAGCTAATTCCAACAGAGACAGTGTTCCATGGGATAGTACCAGGGAAGTCGGCCAAACCCATTGGTAAGATTTACCTTGAGGTTGCTTTTGGCACAGTGGAGAATTTTCGTTCAGAGATTATGCCTTTTGAGGTAGTGGATCTTAAGAGTCCATACCATGCTCTCTTTGGTCGACCTGCATATTTTAAGTTTATGGCCAGACCATGCTATGTTTACTTGAAGCTTAAGATGCCAGGTCCAGCAGGAGTCATTACAGTTAATGGCAGCAGACAGATGGCATTGGAGTGTGAGTTAGGTGATGCAGGTATGGCTGAGACAGCTTGTGCTCAAGAGGAGCTGAAGTTTTACAAGGCAAACGTGGACCTGGAGGACAACTCGGTCCTTAAGAAGCCGACCACAGAGGAGAAGATGAAATTCAAGTCAGCTCAGGACACAAAGCAAGTCGACTTTACCCCTGGTGATTCTTCCAAGCAGTTCACCATTGGGGCACACCTCTCTAATAAATAGGAAAGCGCGCTCGTCGAGTTCCTCCGTGAGAATCGGGATGTTTTTGCATGGAAGCCATCTGACATGCCAGGAGTCCCGAGAGAACTCGCCGAGTACAGCTTACACGTTAATCCTAATGCAAGACCAGTTAAGCAGGGTCTGCGCAAGTTTCATGATGACAGGAGGAAATCCATAGGAGAAGAGGTGGCTCGGCTCCTCGCAGCCGAGTTCATCAAGGAGGTCTTTCACCCAGAGTGGGTGGCCAATCCAGTGTTAGTTCCAAAGAAAACAGGAGAGTTGCGTATGTGCATCGACTTCACGGGCCTAAACAAGCATTGCCCTAAGGACCCGTTTGCACTACCTCGCATAGACCAGATCATCGACTCCACAGCGGGGTCAGAGTTGCTTTGTTTCTTGGACGCATATTCAGGGTACCACCAGATCAGACTCAACATAGAGGATGAGTTGAAGACGTCCTTCATTACGCCCTTTGGAGCATTTTGTTACACAACAATGCCCTTTGGACTCAAGAACGCAGGAGCTACATATCAGAGATGTATTCAGAATTGTTTCAAAAAACAAATTGGAAGGAATATCCATGCTTATGTGGATGATGTAGTGGTCAAGTCTCAGAAGGCCGACTCTCTGATAACAGACTTGACAGAAACCTTCGAGAACCTACGCAAGTACAAGATGAAGCTCAACCCAACCAAGTGTGTCTTTGGAGTCCCTGCGGGCAAACTCCTAGGCTTCATCGTTTCAGAGAGAGGCATCGAGGCAAATCCAGAGAAAATCAAGGCTATCCATAACTTGCAGAAGCCGACTTGTCTGAAGGACGTTCAAAAGCTCACTGGATGTGTGGCAGCGCTAAGCAGGTTTATTTCAAGACTCGGGGAGAAGGCGGGTCCTCTCTACCGACTCCTGAAGAAGTCAGATAAATTCTTATGGGACGAAGAAGCTGACCGAGCTTTTGAGGAGTTGAAGAAAACTTTGTCAACAGCACCAGTGCTTGCAGCTCCTACAGATAAGGAGCCCATGCTATTATATGTAGCTGCCAACGAGAGAGTTGTCAGTGCAGTAGTGGTCGTGGAACGAGCAGAGGAAGGAAAGGAGTACCCAGTGCAGAGACCTGTCTATTACATCAGTGAAGTTCTCACAGAGTCAAAGCAAAGGTACCCACAGTGGCAGAAGTTGGTTTATGGAGTTTTTCTTGCAAGTAGAAAGCTCAAGCATTATTTCCAAGAGCATCCAATTAAGGTGGTGAGTTCAGCACCGCTGGCAGATATTATACGCAACAGAGAGGCAACAGGGCGAGTCGCCAAGTGGGCAATTGAGTTGGGACCTTATCATATCACATATGAGCCTAGGACAGCGATCAAATCTCAAGTTTTGGTTGATTTTGTCAATGACTGGACAAAAGTCATCCATATTGAGCAAAAAATCCTTTAGCACAAGACCTGTTATAAAAAAGATTGAGATAGTCACCTCACAAAAGTCACCTTCCAATATAAATTCAGTCAATTACATTATATGGCCTACACATAAGAGGAAGAGGTCATCTACCAATGTAATTCAGTAATATAGTTATATAAGGCAATCTAATAGTCCACAATGACGTTGTCGTAGGGCTACCTTTCGGGTGCCCCACGGTGGTGATACCTGGGTCACGCCAAGAGAAGCCCATTGAAGCCCATGAAGTATACCGGGTGGCCCAAGTAGTCGGTTAGGCCGGTGAGAGTTCTCCTTATCTTGTAACGTGCAATCTGCACCGTCCACCCGAGACCTGGCCTGTGATATAAAGGCCAGGAGGGTGCGTCGTCTAGGTCAAGCAACCAGCAAGCAAACCCTAGCGAGATTGCATCTCGCCATTGTAGCCACCTCAATAATTCCAGACAAGCAGGAGTAGGTCTTTACCTCACCTCGAGGGGCCGAACCTGGGTAAACTCGCCCCCTGTTAGCCGTCACAGCCACCAACGTTCATACTCTCTCCCCCTCAATCAACCCGGGGTGTACAACCTTGGGATTTGCCGAGTCCACTCCTCGTCAATTGGCGCCGTCTGTGGGAAAGAACAGATCGTTGGAGTCATGGTTGCGCCGGCCTCATCAACAATGAAGAACGGCATCAGCGCCAGGGAGTCGATCTACACCGGCTTCCTCGAGTTCGTCCACCACTCGCCGGCGGATCTCCCGGCGTACGCTGAGGTGCAGCAGAGCACGTGGATTACCTTCGGTAGTCTGCGCTATCTGGTGGACAGTCGCGGAACGCTCCGGCCCACGCTGGCCACGTTGCGCGCGACGGACGCGCCAGCATCTACACCGACTGCGCCGACCGCGGCTTCACCCGCCACGGCGATCGTGCCATCGACTGCCATGAAGATCGCGTCTACTTCGACTGCGTCAGCACCATCTACGACCGCGTCAAAGGCGACTGCGGTGACCACACCCGCGGTTACCAGAAAAATCGCATCTACTGCAACCTTGGCGCGGAACAAGTCTACTCCGACCTTCTTGTCCGCGCCTCGGACGAAGCCAAAATTTACGCCAATTTCGCCTACGCCAACCGCGCCTCTGCGTCGCGGAATCGCCAGTAGCAGTGACCGTGGCACCCGCCACGTTGCTGTGATTTTCGACTCTGAGCATAGCTCGGACGAAGGAAGCAGGACTGGGAGCATCAGCCCCACTCGACGGGTGTACCCCGCGCAAGTCTATATGGCCAGCCCAGCACGATCCAACGGCGGGGAACACGTATATCCGCTGGAGGTGACCATGCCGGACAGGGTGACAAGACTCACCATCACTCGGGAGATGGCGATCCAGGCCATGAAGCACGTGGACGAGGGCACGTTCCCTTCACCAGATGAACCCCGAGAAGACCAACTGGCGGTCCAATACTTGCTTTGGAAGGAGTCCGAGCGAGTTCGCCAAGAGAAGGCCGATCTGATTCGGCGCAAAGAACTAGCCGACGCGTCGAGTGCCAGGAGGGCAGCACACTCGTTCTTGGCCGGATCGGAGGAAGTCTCGCAAGGAGGACGTCACAGGGCTCGCATGCCACGGGTGCCAGAAGCTGATCGCGTCCACCTCACTCGCAATCTGGAGTCGTCATTCATGACGGAAGATGCGGATGGAATCCCTGTCCCCAAGACACCCGCTTCGGCCCTCATGGCGGTCGAAACCTACCTGCGACTAACACAGCCGCCGGAGGGTGACGCCCACGCCCGCCTTCACAGGCGACAAATCCAATCCCTCAGGGAAGTCGAGGAAGTCCTGGCAAAATCAGCACCGGCAGAAAGGGTGCACGAGAATCGAGGCCGCCGCGATCGTGAACCCGCACCACTTGCAGACCCTGCCCCAATTCGACTGCGACAGCTGCAGCCAGGCGAAGATGTTCGTAACGTTGTCGCACAGAGAAGGGTGGACCGCAGTCGACGGCTGCGAGCGGCGAGTGCACAAGCCAACGACTACGACGACGACTTCGAGCCGCGCGGAGCCGCATGTTTCAGCTTCAACATCCGCGACACGAAGATGCCCAAAGGCTTCAAGCTAACAGCGGAGACACCCAAGTATGATGGGAAGCAAGACCCAAGGGACTGGCTGGAAGACTACCTCATCGCGTGCAGCTGTCAAGGTGGTACTTCGACTACTGCCATGCAGTACATTCAGTTGATGCTCACGGGATCTGCTCGCGGGTGGCTCAACACTCAGCCCAGGGACGCTTTCAGCACCTGGGACGAGTTCAGGAACGCATTCGTGAAGAGTTTTTTGGGGACATACGCAAGGCCAACAACCCTCATTGAGCTCCAGGCGTGCAAGCAAGGTCGAGATGAGCCACTCCGTTCGTACATCCAGCGGTGGACCTTACTTCGCAACACCATGGATGGAGCCACCTCAGAGGACAGGGTGATGGATGCATTCATGCACGGCGTTTACCGCCGCGACCTCCGTGAAGAATTTGGTAGGCTTAGGCCGAGGAACATGATCGAGCTCATGCAGATAGCCAACCAGTGGGCAGATGGAGAAGACTCTGTTCGTGATGCACCACGATCCCCGAGGCAAGAAGCAGGACCCAGCAACTGGCGAGAAGGGCGCCTGAAGAAGAAGCCGCGTTACGTCGGCAACGACTCGATCGAGTTAGTAGCGGCGGGATTCGAAACCCCCCGTGAGAATGAAAGGCAATACAACCAGGACGGTGGCAGCAGCTACCATAGAGACGGAAGTCGCAAGCGCGAGTGGCGGAGACGCCCACTGACTGAGGAAGAAGAGTTAGAGCAACCTTTCAAGCATCACATGTTCAGGGACCCAGAAACAGGCAAGTGGGGATCCCGCCACCTGTTGAAGGATTGCAGAAAGGCGCAAAAGATATACAGGGCGTTTGCGCGAATAGTCCCTCAGAACGGACAGCGTGATAATCAAGCAGCACCCGTGGCACAGCCAGCCGCACAGCTGGCCCTCCAGGCGCCACCTCCTCCTCCAGTCGCCAACCCAGCGCAAGCAGCGCTGGCCTTCTACCCGCAACAGCAACAACAGCCACAGCCACAGCCGCAGGATCCTGCTAACGCGTTCCCGGCAGCACGTGGGCAGATCAACATGATACAGAAGGGACGTCCTTCCAACAGGACCCAGAAAATCATCACCCGCCAGGTCTACCAAGCACTCACCAATCCACCTGCAGTACCCGATTACCTGAGAGGATCAGAAACAACGATCACTTTCTCCAGAGCGGACCACCCGCCGGCGATACCACGACCCGGGCACGCTGCTCTGGTAGTCGAAGCTCAGATCAGGGAGTACACCTTGAAGAAGGTGTTCATGGATGGAGGCAGCGGTATAAACATCATCTTCGCCGACACCCTGAGAAGGATGAACAGGTCAACATCCAACCTAACGCCATCAGCAAATACCTTCCACGGTATAGTACCAGGGCAAGCAGTCACGCCCATGGGAACCATTACACTCGATGTCATATTCGGCACACCCGAAAACTTCCAGCGAGAGGCGATTGACTTTGAGATAGTCGACTGGAAGTCGCAATATCATGCCATACTGGGTCGTCCGGCCTTCGCCAGGTTCATGGCAGTGCCACATTACGCCTACCTCCTGCTCAAGATGCCGGGACCAAAGGGTGTCATCACGGTGAAAGGCGACTTCGACCGGTCTGACAGCTGCGACCGCGAGTTCAGCAGGATTTCTGAGTTCTTTGGGATGGACGAGCAGCTGGAGATGATGGCAGTCGACAACGACAGGACTCTGTTCCCGCCACGGAAGAAACCATCCAAGGAGTCGACATTCAACACAAGCGACGACACAAGGGCTCACCAGGTACACCCGACGGACGCCGACAAGACGGTCAGGGTGTCATCAAACCTGACTAACACATAGGAAAGCGCGCTCGTCGAGTTCCTGCGCGAGAACTGGAAGATATTCGCCTGGCAACCTTCTGACATGCCAGGTATACCAAGGGAACTCGCCGAGCACTCCTTACGCGTCCGCAAAGATGCCAGACCAGTCAAGCAGTCCATGAGGGCGTTTCGCGGGTCCCAAGAGAGATGCTATCAGCAAGGAGATCGACCGGCTGCTTCACGCCGGATTTATTCGGGAAATAAAGGATTCAGAGTGGGTAGCGAACCCGGTACTGGTGGAAAAGAAGAAGACGAAGAAACTACGCATGTGCGTCGACTTCACCGCCATCAACAAATGCTGCCCCAAGGATCACTTTCCGCTCCCGCGGATTGATCAGATCGTCGATTCGACTGCAGGCTGTGCACGCCTATCCTTCCTGGATGCCTACTCTGGGTACCAGCAGATCAGGATGAAAGTCGAAGACCAGGAGAAGACGGCGTTCATCACACCACACGGTGTATTCTGTTACCAGATGATGCCCTTCGGGTTGAAGAACGCTGGAGCCACATACCAGCGCACGATGCAGGCCTGCTTGAAGGAGCTCATAGGACAGATTGTCCAGGTCTATGTCGACGACATAGTCGTCACCACCCGCACAGAGGACGGCCTCATCGACGACCTCCGCAAAGTCTTCGACGCGCTCAACAAGTACCAAATCAAGTTAAACCCAGAAAAGTGCGTTTTCGGCGTCCCAGCCGGAGAATTACTGGGGTACCTTGTTTCTGCGAGAGAAATCGAAGCCAACCCTGAGAAGGTGCAGAACATACTCGACATGCCTGCACCGACCAAGCTTCATGAAGTACAACGCCTAGCCGGCAGAGTCGCAGCGCTCAGTCGGTTTATTAGTAAGTTGGGAGAAAAGGCCCTGCCCTTCTACCAACTGATGAAAAAGGCAGACAAATTCGAGTGGACAGAGGAGGCACAAGATGCATTCGACAAGCTAAAGCAGACCCTCACAACTCCTCCAGTGCTGGTGGCACCACATGAGAATGAGCCACTGTACCTGTATGTGGCAGCCACGAACAGGGTGGTCAGTACCGTACTCGTGGTCGAGCGGGAGGAAGAAGGAAAGAGTCACCCTATTCAGCGACCTGTGTATTACCTCAGCGAGGTGCTAACTGATTCCAAGAAGCGGTACCCGCACTACCAGAAGCTGGCGTACGGAGTCTTCATGACGTCCAGGAAGGTGGTCCACTATTTCTCCGAGCACCCGATCACGGTGGTAAGCTCCTCTGCCCTATCCGACATCCTCACTAACCCAGCCGCGACAGGAAGAGTCGCCAAGTGGGTTGTCGAGTTAGGGCCATGGGGGCTGAAGTACGCACACCCGAAGGCAATCAAGGCCCAGGTCCTCCCAGAGTTCACCACAGAGTGGATAGAAGCACAACTGCCTGACGAGCCTGACTTGTCCAATGCATGGACAATGTATTTTGATGGATCCAAGAAATTCAACTCAGCCGGAGCAGGAGTCGTGCTCATTTCACCTAAAGGCGACAAGCTGAAGTACGTGCTACAGATGAAGTTCCCAACTCCTTCCAACAACGAAGCAGAGTATGAAGCCTTGATCCACGGCATGCGGATGGCCCAGAACTGCGGCGCCACTCGCCTCATGATCTACGGCGACTCCTATCTGGTTGTGCAGCAAACCATGAAGCAGTGTGATGCCATCGCTGACAACATGATAGCCTACAGGGAGCTATACAATCAACTAGAAGGCCTCTTCGACGGTTGTGAACTGTGGCACATCGGCCGCGAAAGCAACGAAGAAGCTGACGTCCTGGCCAACCTAGGTTCAGATCGAGCTCCGGTGCCACCCGGAGTCTTCCTCGAGTGCATCACACAGCGCTCAATCAAGGTCCGGCCCCCGCCAGGACCCTCTAAATCGGCAGCAAGCACCGCCAACCCGCCAAGTACGGAGAAGGAGGTCATGGAGATAATGTTGGTCGAGCCCATGTGGACAAGCCCGTATCTGGCCTACATGCTGCACCAGCGGCTGCCGGAGAATCCAGTCGAGGCCAAGCGCATCGTTCGCCGTTCCAAAGGCTTCACCATCATCAACGGCGAGCTCTACAAGAGAAGCATCTCAGGAGTCCTCCAACGGTGCATCGATCCAGCCGACGGCCAAGCAATCTTACTCGACATCCACGCTGGCATATGCGGGCACCACGCAAGCAGTCGAGCACTGGTGGCCAAGGCCTTGCGAGCAGGGTTCTACTGGCCCACCGCAATGCAAGACGCAGAAGAACTGGTCAGAAAATGCGTTGGCTGTCAGGAGTTCGCCAACAAGCCGCATGCACCAGCGTCGGCACTGAAGACAATACCACTTGCGTGGCCCTTCGCGCAGTGGGGACTCGACATGGTAGGTCCCTTCAAGAAATCCTCCCCAGGCGGGCACACTCACCTCCTGGTGGCAGTCGACAAGTTCACGAAGTGGATCAAGGCGGTCCCAATCACAAGCTCAACCGCAACCTCAGCGGTCAACTTCATCAGGTCAATCATCTTCAGGTTCGGTGTGCCACACGGCATCATCACCGACAACGGGACGAACTTCACAGCCGAAGAATTCAGGGATTTCTGCTCTGAACAAGGTGTCAAGCTCAGTTATGCATCCGTCTCGCACCCGCAGTCCAACGGGCAAGTCGAGAAGGCCAATGGTCTAGTCAGCAAAGGCATCAAGAAGCGTCTGCGAGTACCATTGAAGCGAGCCGCAGGAGCCTGGGTGGAGGAGCTACCAATTGTGCTGTGGAGCCTACGCACCACGCCAAACAGATCTACCCAGTATACACCATTCTTCATGGTGTACGGCGCCGAAGCAGTCCTGCCCTGCGACATCAAATTTGATGCTCCACGAGTAGTGGCCTACGACGAGTCCGATGCGGAAGAAGCACTTGAAGATGATGTGGATGTTTTGGATGAAGCACGCGACATCGCCCTCAGCCGCACAGCTGTGTACCAGCAAGACCTGCGCAACTACCACGGTCGGCGACTGCGGCCTAGAGCATTCGTCCCAGGGGACCTGGTTCTCCGGCTCAAGCAGAAGAAGGTGCACAAACTCGCCTCCCCATGGGAGGGGCCATACATTGTGACAGAGGCAATCGGCAATGGAGCTTACCGCCTGAAGGACTCGAAGACAGGGACAGTCTGCAGCAATCCGTGGAACGTGGCACAGTTACGCCGCTTCTACGCCTGATCAACCCCAGCTTGTAAGCTTCACCTTGTTAAGTAGCAGCAGGTTTCTTACGCACTCTTTCCCTCGCCAGGGTACCTAAGGGGACTGGAAGGGTTTTAACGAGGCGGCCTGTTTGCGAGAATCAATAAAGATATTTGAAGGAAAAGACTTGTCATTTTTTCCTTTGTGAGCAATCAACCTAAATCCTAGGCCGCCACTCGAACCACTCGGGGGCTCGCGCCATACAGGTCTAAGTCTAGCCTAGGCCGCCACTCGAATCACTCGGGGGCTGCGCCACCCAGGCATAACTCGAAAATCCTAGGCCGCCACTCGAACCACTCGGGGGCTCGCGCCATACAGTTCTAAGTCTAGCCTAGGCCGCCACTCGAATCACTCGGGGGCTGCGCCACACAGGCATAACTCGAAAATCCTAGGCCGCCACTCGAACCACTCGGGGGCTCGCGCCATACAGGTCTAAGTCTAGCCTAGGCCGCCACTCGAATCACTCGGGGGCTGCGCCACACAGGCATAACTCGAAAATCCTAGGCCGCCACTCGAACCACTCGGGGGCTCGCGCCATACAGGTCTAAGTCTAGCCTAGGCCGCCACTCGAATCACTCGGGGGCTGCGCCACACAGGCATAACTCGAAAATCCTAGGCCGCCACTCGAATCACTCGGGGGCTCGCGCCATACAGGTCTAAGTCTAGCCTAGGCCGCCACTCGAATCACTCGGGGGCTGCGCCACACAGGCATAACTCGAAAATCCTAGGCCGCCACTCGAACCACTCGGGGGCTCGCGCCATACAGGTCTAAGTCTGGCCTAGGCCGCCACTCGAATCACTCGGGGGCCGCGCCACACAGGCATAACTCGAAAATCCTAGGCCGCCACTCGAACCACTCGGGGGCTCGCGCCATACAGGTCTAAGTCTAGCCTAGGCCGCCACTCGAATCACTCAGGGGCTGCGCCACACAGGCATAACTCGAAAATCCTAGGCCGCCACTCGAATCACTCGGGGGCTCGCGCCATACAGGTCTAAGTCTAGCCTAGGCCGCCACTCGAATCACTCGGGGGCTGCGCCACACAGGCATAACTCGAAAATCCTAGGCCGCCACTCGAACCACTCGGGGGCTCGCGCCATACAGGTCTAAGTCTAGCCTAGGCCGCCACTCGAATCACTCGGGGGCTGCGCCACACAGGCATAACTCGAAAATCCTAGGCCGCCACTCGAACCACTCGGGGGCTCGCGCCATACAGGTCTAAGTCTAGCCTAGGCCGCCACTCGAATCACTCGGGGGCTGCGCCACACAGGCATAACTCGAAAATCCTAGGCCGCCACTCGAACCACTCGGGGGCTCGCGCCATACAGGTCTAAGTCTAGCTAGGCCGCCACTCGAATCACTCGGGGGCTGCGCCACACAGGCATAACTCGAAAATCCTAGGCCGCCACTCGAATCACTCGGGGGCTCGCGCCATACAGGTCTAAGTCTAGCCTATGCCGCCACTCGAATCACTCGGGGGCTGCGCCACACAGGCATAACTCGAAAATCCTAGGCCGCCACTCGAACCACTCGGGGGCTCGCGCCATACAGGTCTAAGTCTAGCCTAGGCCGCCACTCGAATCACTCGGGGGCCGCGCCACACAGGCATAACTCGAAAATCCTAGGCCGCCACTCGAACCACTCGGGGGCTCGCGCCATACAGGTCTAAGTCTAGCCTAGGCCGCCACTCGAATCACTCCGGGGCTGCGCCACACAGGCATAACTCGAAAATCCTAGGCCGCCACTCGAACCACTCGGGGGCTCGCGCCATACAGGTCTAAGTCTAGCCTAGGCCGCCACTCGAATCACTCGGGGGCTGCGCCACACAGGCATAACTCGAAAATCCTAGGCCGCCACTCGAATCACTCGGGGGCTCGCGCCATACAGGTCTAAGTCTAGCCTAGGCCGCCACTCGAATCACTCGGGGGCTGCGCCACACAGGCATAACTCGAAAATCCTAGGCCGCCACTCGAATCACTCGGGGTCTGCGCCACACAGGCATAACTTGAAAATCTTAGGCCGCCACTCGAACCACTCGGGGGCTCGCGCCATACAGGTCTAAATCCAGCCTAGGCCACCACTCGAATCACTCGGGGGCTGCGCCGCACAGGCATAAACTCAAAAACCCTAGGCCGCCACTCGAACCACTCGGGGGCTCGCGCCATACAAGGTCTACAAGTGCAAAATCACACATACAACATCATATGGGCATACATACATGCATATTTATGTTACAAGCTAACATCATACAACAAGCTGTTTTTCTTAGTCGACAGGCTCTTCCTTTGGCGCATCCAGTGGCCCTACACGTCGCTCTGTATGATTCATGACCTGTTGCATCACCTGACGTGCGGCTTCAAGGGATTCAGCGTAATCAACATCCCTAGGTAAGCCATCAAGTATTCTGTCCAAGGGAACATGAGGTCGATGCAGTCGAACATAGGCAAACGCCGTGTTGGCCCCGGCAACAAGCTGGTTGAAGACGACCCCCTTCAACGCCCTGCTACTGCGGAACCTCTCCAACAGCGCGGGCAACCCTTCCGGCTGTTCATCAAGGGGGAAGAACACTTTGTTGATTTGCCAGAGTGCTTTCCTGCAACCTTCAAGAATCAACGCAGCTCGCCAGGTGCGATCCAGCATCCGCGCGAGTATACGGCCCTCTCCCTTATGTACCCAGAATTGGCGAGCTTCGACCGAATTACCGGTGGCCTCACTCTCCACGCGCTCGTCCACTCGAGCGTTCTCGGCTTGCCAGTCGGGGTTAACAACTGCAATTAACGGGTCAAGGTGCAGAACAACACAAGCATGAAGAAATCAAAGCAAAGCAGTTAGAGTCCAACCTTGCAGCTGTCGACATATCAGATCAATTTGGTCCAGAAGGAACCGTTCGCGCTGATTGAACGGCCCAGCGGAACGCGCCCTGAGGCGTTCAAGCTCCACTTCAGTTCTCCGCAGCTTCGACTCAAGTTCAGTGATCTTGTTCCTCATATAGTTAAACACCCGCTGGTCGTTCACGCTCCGTCTGGGAGTTGGATCAGCTAGGCCCTGTTGACGAGTGGGCGCAGCAGAAGAGGTACTCTCACCCTCATTTACACGGGTGGCCTCGGCGACTTCAAGAGCAGCATTTTCATCAGGCTGCCAAATTAAGTGGTGTCAAACAGAAGCCATATTCATTATAGCAAAAGACTCGAAAAGGTACATTGACATGGAGGAATCAGGAATTGCATTGATAAATAGACTTCATTATGTTCACTACAAAAGGCGAACCAAAAGGGAACCCTACTACACAGACTACACTGCAGACTCCGACTGCGAGCGACTCTTCTTGGAGGCCAACTCTGCAGCCCTGGCAAGCTTCCTCTCAAAGGTATCAATCAGCTTAACAGCTAACTGACTTGCTCTTGCCTTGACGCTGTTTAGCGACTTGGTCTTGCCATCGGGCTTTCGAGGAAAGTCGCTGACAACTGCCTCGAAGTCGCCTGCAACCTCATGACCAAGCAAAAGCCGGAAAGTGAACTCTGAGCCGCGTACCGTCTGGGCACGCGTGTAGTCCGCCAGGGTGGTCGCCTCGCCTTCAAACGGGGACGCAAGCGCGTCAACATCGGTCGGCAATGGCTGGCTGGGGAAGACGCTCCGATGCACACTCGCCAGAGCATCTTTCGACTTCTGCAGCGCCGCTGAAGATTGCTGCAGTGCAGTCGAAGCATACGCATGGGCGCGGTCAACAAAGCCAACAGCCGTCTCCAGGTCGACACTCTCACTGGAAGTATCCTCTGGAGGAGCGCCTCCGCACGGCTCTGAGCAACGAAGATGAATACACTTGTGACACATCCGAAGTCAACACAAGACAAAGTAGGCAGTGAGCCGAGATACTTACCTCCGATTGCATGGGCGAGTCCGAGCAAGCGTTCAACCTGGGTTTTCTCTAGTTCACCCCGGGTTTGCTCACGCTCTTGAGCTGCACCCAGGGACTTCTCCAGCTCGGCGACCCGCCTCGCCAGACTCTCCTTTTCGCCTGTGAATCACCGGATCAAAGTCAAAAACAAAGATAGTCGATACACCTCCTGAATGCACGGGTTGGTACTTACTGTTGGCTCGATCCAGAGCAATGCGGAGTCGACCATCCTCTTTCTCCATGCGCATGAAGGACTTGGCTCCCTCCAGCAGCTGGCGACAAAACGGCTGTGCAAAGAAGCAAAAGTGTCAATCTGTGCCCGACTATCCTAGTCACGCACATCTTCGGGGGCTACTCCCATCGGGAGCGCTGTTCGCGCACCCGACACAAGAAATTGCAAGGCTAAGACAGTATACTTACATGCTCAAGCAGCTCAGCATCCACTGCAGTCGTATCCGCAGCTTTTTCTGGCCCCTTGGAGGTTGACGTCTTCAGCGTCAAAGGATTATTGGCCTCAGGCGCCTCTTCGGGTGCCCCAGTGGTTCGCTCCGGGACAGCCGCAGATTGATGTTCCTCTTCTCGAGGCGAAGAGCCATCTCCACCAGTGTGATGGCTGTGTAAAGAAGCGAAACTTCAGAAAAGCGTCCGAGGAGTCGAAAGAAGAACAAAGACAAAAAGGCGTACTCGCAGAGGCTTACCTGGTGACATCTTCATCCTCGCTGCTCATGGGAGGAGATGCCATCCCCCCAAACCCAGCGGGCGGCGCCGAATTCAGTGGAGACACGAACAGCGGATCAACCGGCTCACTCGCATCGGAGGATGAGTCGCGGGCTTCCTTGTCCTCTGCAACCACTTCCTTCAAAGGAGACGACCCTGAGGTGGAGTCGACATTCCTTCGTGTTAGCCGCTTCCGCAGCGGCTCTTCGTCTTCGTCATCCTCTTCCACTTCCTCATTCGGCGAGTGAGCGGAAGGGAGTTCATCTTCATCGTCGTCCTGCTCGATGACTGTGGCCTCGTCGTGAGGTCCATTCTCCATCAGCGGAGGAAGGCTCACATAATCCCTTCGATCCTGACAAGCAGCGAGCAGAAAAGTGAGTCAAGAAAAACAGCCGACTAAAGCAAAGCAAAGAGAATTCAAGTTGCTTACATCAGGCACGGGATTGTTTGGCCCATATGGTTCGACTGGGCAGCTAACGTTGCACGGATCGGCGGCCCGAAGGCTGGTGATGTTCTTCACCTTAGTCGCGATCTGCGCGTCATCAAGCGATGTGTCGACTGCAAGCTCCCACATTGGCTGGCGTCGACTCAGCGGCTGCACCTTCAGCTTGTGGAAAGTTGCGATAAGGTGAATGCCACCTGTCTCGCGTCCGAGCGTCGTCAGCAACCCGCGGAGCAGCGCCAGCAGTGGCTTGGTCGACTCCGTGTCCTCCTTTGACAGAGGGTGCGACCAAGCCTTGGTCCTTCGCAGAGGTCGATCAGCGGCGAACTCGGGAAGGCCTTCTTGGTCCCACTTGATGTAGAACCATTTCTTCCGCCAGTTCTGGACGGAGTCGGATTTCTTCAGCTGGAAGAAGCTTGTGTCGCCGCGCAGCTGGATTCCGAAGCCGCCCACGGGGAACGTCTGCTTCGACCGCCCCACCATCCGTCGCACCATGAAGAGCGACTTCCACAGATTCCAGTTGGGTGCGATCCCCAAAAAGCACTCGCATAACACAATGAAGCTCGCAATGTTCAATACGCTGTTGGGATTCAGATCATGCATCTGAATCCCATACGCGTAGAGAAGACCACGAACAAAATCGTGGATGGGGAACCCGAAGCCTCGCGGAAGGAACTCCACGAAGCACACGCGCTCCCCATCACGAGGAGAGGGGATCACATCCTTACCGGGGGCGCGCATCGTCGCCGTGCTCGGCGGCGGCAGCAACCCTTGTTCGCGGAGGGTGTCCAGCTCCGCCGCCTTCACGGACGATTTCCCCCAATCGCCCTCCAGTTTCTTCATTCCGGCGTCGTCGCCGGCGGCGGACCCTTCCGCTCCCTTCACCCTCTTCTGGCCCATGGTGCTAGTGGGGGAGGAGAGAGTCTCTGGTGAACTGGGCGCAAGGGCAGCAATGGAGGAACAGCACTGGAGGAGAAAGCAGACGAGATGGCGGCGAAATGAGGAAGGCGTGAACTGTTCCCCACCGCGGTGAAGATTATGTACCGCGGGGTCAGTTCATCCTGGCCGTCCTCCACGAAGCCGCAACTCGAGGCAACATCTGGCCGTCCACGTGTTGCGCGGAGATAGCAACCGTCGCCGGCCACGCCGCCCACTACGCGCGGGAATCGAGGCGCCATCATCATGCCACGAAAATTTCGCGCCCAACGGTCAGAACAGTCAACACTGACACCGGGACCACTCTGTTACGTCCCATCGGACGCAGAGCACGCCGAAAACGTCAGCCCTGACGTCATCAGCGGAAGCGTATCAAGTAAGCCAACGGGCTGATGGAGCACCCGGACAGTTCTTCGAGTGCAACAAGGAACAGTAAGCTCTGAGAGCTGAGTCGACTCGATAATCCATTCGAGTGAGACAAATACATAGTAAGCTTTACAAAGCTGATGACACCCGAATTCATCATTCGAGAGGACTCCAACCAGTAAGCTTTCATAGCTGAGTTTAAGTCGATTCCGTAGGCCATTAAGGCTGAGTACAAAGTAAGTCGAACAAGGCCAGTTTTGACTTGGGCATTACGAGTCATCTTTTTACTCCCATCGGGAGCGGGCTTTTCGACTGAATAAAAATTGAGTTTAACCTCAATTGCAAGCAATTCAGCTTAATCTCGGGGGCTACTCCCATCGGGAGCGCTGTTCGCGCACCCGATGACTAAGGACAACGACAGTCGAAAGCTGGCGAGTAAAGAAAATCATGAAGCGCACTCGATTATTCAAGACAGTAGCATCCGAAGATTGGCTCGCGAAGGAGTCAGGTGGCGTGCCCGGAGGAAGGAGTCCTTTACTCGACTCTGCGATTCGACTAAGCACTCGGGGGCTACTGTCGTAGGGCTACCTTTCGGGTGCCCCACGGTGGTGATACCTGGGTCACGCCAAGAGAAGCCCATTGAAGCCCATGAAGTATACCGGGTGGCCCAAGTAGTCGGTTAGGCCGATGAGAGTTCTCCTTATCTTGTAACGTGCAATCTGCACCGTCCACCCGAGACCTGGCCTGTGATATAAAGGCCAGGAGGGTGCGTCGTCTAGGTCAAGCAACCAGCAAGCAAACCCTAGCGAGATTGCATCTCGCCATTGTAGCCACCTCAATAATTCCAGACAAGCAGGAGTAGGTCTTTACCTCACCTCGAGGGGCCGAACCTGGGTAAACTCGCCCCCTGTTAGCCGTCACAGCCACCAACGTTCATACTCTCTCCCCCTCAATCAACCCGGGGTGTACAACCTTGGGATTTGCCGAGTCCACTCCTCGTCAGACGTTATCACTCTATAATGAATCAGAGATGCTGATACAACCAAGTATCATCAAACTTATGTCAACTCATTGAGATTTAAATGAGCCTTAAATCTGTGTCCTAACCAAGACAATGCTAGGAAACTATAGAGAACATTATGTATCCCAAGTATTACTACAGAGAACATCATGTATCCCAAGAATTACTACAAAGAACATCATGTATCCCAGGAATTCATGATCCTCATCGCCTCCGTCTACCAGCCCATGTCGGGGTCTCCATCTAAGCTGACTTTGCAATGCCGTTGGAATGCTTCTTTCCGCCTGGACCGCACAGGCTCCTCAGGTCATGTGTGCGCCTTCTCCCAGCAGGCTACTCCCATCACAGGAAAACTTGTAAGATAAAATCTAAGAACAAAACTGCATATAATTTGCATTCTCTTACTCTGCTCTTGATTGGATTGTCATCCATCATTGTGCCAAAGTTAACAAATAAATTGAGTTGTGTAAGTTGGTGACTCCTGTAAACCTAAGGTAAGTCTAACTGGAATAATCCCAAGTAAATCGACCATGTATCTTCGAAAATCCCAATCTATGTACTGATTCTTAAAAGTCTCAACCAAATACTTTACAAATTTATTTGGAAAATGTAAGTGGCCTCTTTAAATTATTCGCATATGCTATTTTGCATAGCTAGAATGTCTAAAATCAAGTATTTCATAACATGGACAGCATAAATAATGAGTGAAAAATCTAACTGCCACAGTGATTATCAGTGTGTATATGAGCATTTTGATGCATAAAATGCAGTGCCATGAATTTTTGGCATAAAAATACATCAAGAAAAAAATGCACATGCGAGCTAGCTGCTTTTAAACTTGTGCCAAAAATCGTCTCGGGATTATGTAATCTGATGAATTTATTTATCCCAACAATATATTAAAATATGGTAGTACATCAAGACAATTATGTAGTTCCAGTATGAGTGAAAGTGGGAGCTTAGAAGGCATCAAATCGGACGACGGAGTAGGAGACGGCGACCTCGCCGCCGCTGCCGCGGTAGTCGACGCCGACCTTACGGTTCGCGCCGTTGTCTGCGCGCACGGCGGCGTCGATCCGTACTGGGGAGGAGGAGGCCGCGTCAGCGTCGTCGGGTAGGAGGAGGAGGCCGCGGGCGTCGATGGAGAGGGAGGCGACGGAGAAGGAGGGCGCCCTGGGCGGAAGACGAGGCAGGCCGCGCAGGGTGGAGTAGGCAGGGTGGGCGTCGTGGCTGCTGTCCGGTGGAGGGGTGGGTGTGGTGGAGAGTGGGAGCAGCGGCGCAGGGTGGACGCGGTCCGCCATGGCCGGGTGGAGAGCTTGGTCGGTCGCTGTGAGCTCGAGGGAGACACGGGAGCAGAGCAGAGTGTGCGCCGAGCTGCTTGCTCGGTCCGGTGAGTGCCTATATACGCACTAATCTATTGGGGCATTTTATAGAAGTGCCTCTATAAGCACTAACCTATTGGGGCACTTCTCTAAAGTGCCACTATACGTAATGACCTATTGGGGCACTTTAGGGAAGTGCCTCTATAGGTAATGACCTATTAGGGCACTTCTCTAAAGTGCCACTATAGGTAATGACCTATTGGGGCACTTTAGAAAAGTGCCTCTATAGGTAATGACCTATTGAGGCACTTCTCTAAATTGCCTCTATAATTTATACAAATAGAGACAGTTTGTTAAAGTGCCCCAAATTCTATATGAATTTGGGGCATTTTATTCAAAGTGCTCCTAAATTGCTAACTTTGGGGCACATTCGAAAATGCCTCTATGAAGGTGCCCTTAATTGTAGACCGTGTCGTAGTGAGTGGCAAAGCATTTTTGACATGCAGTCAGCCACCGCACTGCATGTTGAGCCATCGATGATCCCTATCGGGAACTGCATGTACTTGTGGCTCCCCAAATGGGCAGGGAATAGATAAGGCCCCGCACCAAAAGCAAATCACAGCAGCTAGGCGAGCATCGACCCTGGCATCGTATCGTATCCCTTGATCTCGATCGTCTCTTGATCCCCAGTGGACGGACGGACGATCGCATATCTGCCATGGGATTATGCTGGCCTGCATATATATCCTGTCTTTCGATCTATCCATGGATAGGCACAAATTACACATTTGTAGTTGCACACCACAAGTCGATCTCCGTGGCCAGTTAAGGCAAGGATGTGATGCGGCCACTGTGGATCAATATATATATCATTATATCTAGGCAAGCACGTGCGTGATCAGATCGGTCAGCCAAAGGCAGCAGCAACAGTAACACCTTTGGGTGCAATGCATTGCACGTGTGACTGAGATCCTGCAGCCCAAATCTTCTTGGGCGGAAAAGCTCTTTTTGAAGATTTGGTTCCTCGATCGATCGCGACCAAATTCTCGATCGATCGTCAAGTGGCCCGGTCGGGATTGTGCCTAGATGCATCCCGAACTCATCTAGATGGATAGATGCCGGGTCGATCCAACAGCAAGCACATTGCATATAGATCAATCAAAGCATGCATGAAGGAGCATGCAGGGCTAGAGGAAGCTAGCTTTTGACGAGACGGCCTTATCGGCATCGATCGATCGGGTGTTTGATCCGGATCGATCGTGCGCGAACAAGGTTGATGACTTATTGACTTGATGCCAGCTGGGAATACTTGTGCCGGCAGCTAGCTACGTAGCTGCTGTCGCATGCATGGCCGGCGGCGAGAACTGTCAGCGCCATCAACGAACGCGGGCCTCAACTGGGGCAGATCGACACAGCTAATTGAATAATTCATATCTACAAATGATCAACAAGGCTATTAATTGAAAGAAGTCGATTTTTCCAAAACTATCGATGGTTTTATGAAATAATAACTACTTGTGTAACTTAAAATGATTTTCGGAAAAATTTCAGAGCAAACTATCACACACTTGTAGTTCAAATTTGAATTACTTTCGAAAAATCGACATAAAATCATTTAAATGTACGAAATTAGGTAGAAAGAGATAAAATTCCTAATATGTTTGTATTATCCTTTAAATATGGACTACTTTGTGTGAAAATTGGATGGGTTCCATTTTCTATCATATTTTGTGTACTTGCTTCACAAAAGAAGTCGATTTTGACATTTAGTAATGAAAAATTATATTTATAAAAATAATTTGAAAAAACTCAGTTCGGCAACATTTTTGCCCATACCAAGATACACATATGTGCCAAATATGGGCAAATTATCACAAACTATGCCACGAAAATGGTCATATCCTGGTCGTTTGACTTGAAACCTATATATGTTTATAGATGATAGAGCTTTTTGTGAAGTGATTTTTTGTAAAGTTTAACAAAAATCAAGTTATAATTTTTCCTTTCAACTAACACACATAAGAGGACTCCATGCCAAAGGATTTCTTTTTTTGAGATTTTCTTTATTTTCTTTGAGTTATTCGAAAATATGGTCAACAAGGCTATTCGTTGAAAGAAGTAGATTTTTCCAAAACTATCTATGATTCTATGAATTAATCACTACTTGTGTACCTTAAAATTATTTTGGAAAAATTTCAGAGCAAACTATCACACACTTGTAGTTCAAATTTGAATTACTTTCAAAAAATCGGCATAAAGTCATTTAAATGTGCGAAATTAGGTAGAAAGGGAGAAAATTCCTAATATTTTTGTATTATCCTTTAAACATGAACTACTTTGCGTGAAAATTGGATGTGTGCCATTTTGCATCATATTTTGTGTACTTGCTTCACAAAAAAGTCGTTTTTAACATTTAGAAAATGAAAAATGATATTTGTAAAAATAATTTGAAAAAACTCAGTTCGGTAACGTTGTTGCGCATACCAAGATACACATATGTGCCAAATATGGGCATATTATCACAAAATATGCCACGGAAATAGTCATATCTTGGTCGTTTGACTTGAAACCTATATATGTTTATAGATAATTAGACATTTTTGTGAAGTGATTTTTTTGTAGAGTTTGACAAAAATCAAGTTTATAATTTTTCCTGTCAACTAGTACACATAAGACGACTCCATGCCAAAGGATTTTTGTTTTGAGATTTATTTTCTTTGAGTTATTCGAAAACATGGTCAAAATGGTCAACAAGGCTATTCGTTGAAAGAAGTCGATTTTTAGGTGTCGAAACTAGGGTTTCTGACAGAACCTACAAGTCTAGGACTTTACTAAGTGCTACTGCATGTCTGTGAAGAGGGTCACACTTTTGCAAGTCTTTGAGGGTCACCCCAAGACGCAGAATGTTTATACCTTTCATCGACGGTCTTCACCCTTTATTGTTGGTTCCGTTCTTGCTCATGTTTTTTTTTAAGAATATAGCTTGAACAATGTGTATGATGATGTAGATCTCCTTCTCCTCTTCGAAACGAGCTAAAAAATATCAAAATCCGAGTTCGAATGCAAAAGGTATGCTCAAAACGGTGAGTAGGTCAAAACCGTTTTTTCTGCGGGAGCTATGCCGAGGGCAATGCCATCGGCATAGATCAAAAGAGAGCTATGCCGAGGGCAATGCCGTCGGCATGGCTCAAAAGAGATCTACGCCGACGGCTTCCTGTGGGCTGGCCAGTTCGGAGTGTACGCCGACGGTCCCGACAGAAAGCCGTCGACGTAGCCGCTGGGCGTCGGCGTAGCGCGCCATTCCCGTAGTGTAGGGATCCCGCCACTGCAGACTTGCGATTGACGACCCGGTCGTGGATGACAGCGAGTCAGTCATCTATGGGATGCACAATGTTTGCATGATCGACTAAGTAAATCTAAGATTCAAATACTGCCTCCGTTTCACAATATAAAATGTTTTAGGCTTTTGCAACATTAACGTATACACATGTATTTAGACACATTTTAGTGTATAGATCCATCCATTTTAGTTCGAATCTAGGCATCATATGCAACACCTACAGCACCTACAAGCCTAAAACATCATATATTGTGGAACGGAGGGAGGTATTAGCTACTGGACATCCATGCATGAAACTTTGTTGTTTGCATACGCAGGAGCTAGCACATCCTTTTGTATGTGCATGCGAGCAACACTGAAACCGCCGGTGTTTGTCGACAATTTAAATCATGTTTTCGTGGCTTGTTTTGTATGACACGCTCTTACGTACATTGACTTAGTTAAGAAATTTTTGGGTGGCTCAACTCGAAGGTTTCATCGTGATATACGTGTCAATATAAGGCATTTTGTCTGATGAAATATAATTATGAACTAAGACAAGTGTTGGGACAATGATACCATATGACAGGGGGGTAAGTTTCACCACCTCAGAGGTAGATACAATTTTACTGATAAGCCCAAAAGATTACTATCTCATTGTTATGACATAAAGAATTTTGTCGGTGCATTATGCTTTTTTTTAACTCAGATTCACCAAGATACAGGTCTAAAAGGAGAACTTCAACTATCAAAAGCAATATGTGTATTTAAGTATGAATGCGCCCTATTTATGATTGGGGTAATTGGTAAACACATATGCATTGACATGTCCGGCGCCCACGCCGCAGAAAGTGCTGGACAGTTTGTCACGGGAGGAAATATTTTTTTCATAAGAAAATCGTTTCGATGCTGACGAGTTTTCCGAGAGACAATCTATTGGCAAGATGATAGGAAACAAAGGAAAATAATCTGGGAAAAGTGGCGTACCATCTTTTGATCCCCT